>JAGGAW010008793.1:0-10539 GCA_017657375.1 Termitomyces sp. T27 | reverse complement strand
CTCTTCCCATGCGTCGTAAACTTCTGCAACCCGAAAAGGTGGTGAGGGATCGCGCTTCAGATGCTGGAAGACATAAATCTGTGTACGAGCCTCGCCGAGGGTGACATGAGTGCCAAATTTAATGAGAGCGAGTGGTTCAGAGGTACGCCGATACTTGAAAAGACCACGGCGTTTTGCGGTTCTATAGATGAAGTGAGAGGTACCAACTCGATTGTGTTTAAAATATTCATAGCTGTGGGCCTTGCATAGCGCGGCGAGGACTTCACGAGAGGGGAGACCGGGAATAGCGCGGGGAACCATTTCCGTAGAGACAGACATGCCAAAGAGGAAATATCCAAGCGAAAGAGAGCGCGCCTCAGATGGTTGAAGCAGACTCGATATAGAAACGAGTGCAACGCGATCCGGTCGTGCACCACGATTCGGTGGAAATTTATCGAAGATACAACCCTTTGGTGATCGAATGGAAACGCATTGTCCTCGACTTTATATCACTGCTTGCCTTGCATGATCAACGGCATTTCCACGTAGTCTGCCCTAAACACGCACTCAGCAGTCATGCCATCGAGTCGTTACTTTGTTTTCTACTCCCTACTTCGTTCAAGGTAGACTGACTGCATCAACCCGACCTCTGTCCGGCTGGATACCCAGCCCCGTGGATTGGGCGTTCTTCCATCTACAAGTCAGCCCCGAAAAGTTCTCGCTCGTTCAACTGAGTTGCGAACCGTATCTGAAGGTCGATTTGGTGCCCTCTTTGGAAGGGAGTGACCAGAGTCAAATTGGATGTGTCTTGATGGATTCGGTGGAATTTAGGTCGTGGGCTTCGGTAAGATTTCTTAATATGTCTGAAGTTCATCGTTCATATGTGTGTCGTATAGAGTCTTGCCCCCAATGTGTGATGCGCGAAGGGATTTTCTTCTTCGCTGCCTGCTTCTGTGAGTAATTAGCCTGGTGAGGTCATATACTGTCTTGCTTTCTATGGGCGGAGAGATTTTTCCGCTGCACCCTATGTAAAATCAATTACCCTAGATCATATATGTATAGTGTCTTGTTATCTATGAAGCTATCAAGGTGTGCACAGGTTGTGATCTCTTACCAGGCCTCCGCGCAAACACATTTGAAGTCAAACATGTTGCGGTGTGCTTGAACTCTACATACAAATATGTGGGAGATATCAGCATGCTGTGAAATTAGAAGGCCAGACAAATTGAATGACGGCTGACCTTGAGCGTCTACACATTTACGAGATCGAATGTATAGGTGTACATGTATGCAATCTGACCTTTACATCAGGCTTGGTCCAATCACAAAGTATCTTCCCATCGAAGTAGGTATTGTCAACGTGGTTTACGAAGGCAGTACTCACATAGACCTCACTCAATAGTCTTCGCCGTTATGGATTGGTCGTGGTGAAAGCCATACAAGAAAGTATTTGCGCTGACATTGGACAAGAGCATGAACATGTAGACATTGATCTATGAAAACATTCTCTGGAAAGCCGCAGCGGAAATCGTTTCTTCTGATCATCTCAAGAACTTTACAGGTTTATTATCCCAACGTAGAAGAGCATTGGTCAGTCGTCGAATGTATAGCGTGTAGCACATCTTCAACGTCCCTAAACAGTGATTGAGATTCATCTTGAATAAAAATAATTAGTACGATTCAGTCCCACAGGTTTTGCGAGTCTGAAAATTTGATATGTGGGGGATAATTGAACCCGAATCCATTCACAGATGCGCAAGTGAGTGATTCATGAATGTTGCTGGAGCAAACATTGAAACCTCATTCGAAAGTCTCCACCATTAGAAACTGTCATACAAGATAGTATTTCCATTTCCATCGAACAAGAACATGTAGATGAATCGACGGTGACACCAAGAAAGCCGTGATATGTAAGAATTGTTTCTTCTGATCATCATGATCGAAAAAACTTTACAGGTTTATCCCAGCCTAGAAGAGCACTGGTCAGTCGTCAAATATATAGCGTACAGCACATCCTCAGCGTACCTAAACTGTGATTGCGAGTTATCTTGAAGAAATAAGTAGTACGATTCATACCTGGCAGGTTTTGCGAGTCTGGAAATTTGATATGTGGGATAATCGAACCAGAGTCCCTTCGCGGGTGCGCAAGCGAGTAATTCATGAATGTTGCTGGGGCAAATCCAGTATGCTCAAAATCGATGGCATAGAGATCTTCTCCTGACACAAGAAAGTTGCGCAAACTGATGTCATCGTGATAGAAGCAGATAGGGTCAGCAGATAGGTTCATGGTCAGCTGTTCGAACTTCAACAACTACATTGGTCATGATCAGAATGATTCATGTCTTGATCGAAAAGCAATCTTACATTGTTGAACTGGAAATCCATTTGCTGCACGGACTCATACGTCGGCCCCTCATCATCTCGCCAAAGGCCATGACACATCGCACCACCTCCCACAGGTCCTAGCTTTCCGTCCACGGGCGGTGGTAACTTTAAAAGCCATTGGACCGCCTCTACGATGCGGGGAGCATCCGCTGCAGTCGCAGTTCGGCTGGGTATGTACTCCATGACAATATAGCCTCCTGAATGCTCTTCCCAAGCGTCGTAAACTTCTGGAACCTTAAACGGTGCGCTAGGATCACGCTTCAGAAGATGGAAGACATAAGCTTGTGTACGAGCCTGGCCAAGGGTGACTCTATTACTGTCACCGAATTTAATGAGGGCAATGGGGGCAGAAGTGCCAGAAGACTTGGGAGGCGTGTAGACATAATGAGAGGTGCCACGTTGATTGATTTCAAATTGTTCTGCGAAGTGGGCCCTGCAAAGCTCGACAAGCTCATCACGAGAAGGGAGACCCGGGATCGTTTTAGTAATAATGTCCGTAGATATCGACATAGTACTGAGGAGAATGGTCAGCTTATGAAAGAAGGCACACCTTAGATGAAATGCGACAAAGGATCCAAAGTAGATAGAGGTAGAGATGATCGATAACTGTCATCAATGGAAACCAGCAGATTAAACATTATCGATGTATCAGCTATTGTACAGGAACGCGGCTTTGCGACTTGATACCTAGATCACGACACTCTACGTCTTTCCAACGTCTCTTGTGAAGCTTTGGCCATGGTGGTGTATAGGGAGGTGGCGAGCGATGGATGCTAACAAGCGATCTAGTCCTCTGCCCGTCGGTTAGTGGGAAAGTGTAACAACAGGGTCTGCCCATGTACCTTTACCAGAAGCGTATACTTTTGGGATCTTTACCATCCACAAGGCGGCGGTAGTTGATATTACTGGTGAATGATGACCACTGTATCCCGATATATTAGATTGTACAGAAACAATAGCGAAAACAAGCTTACTCCGTTTCCAACAAAAACTGCTGCTTGGCGTGCGATGTCCATGTCAATTGCCATTCCGACCTCAATGCCCTCGCTATCCAATTCGAGATCGTGGCTCGTTACGATCTTCCTCCAACCATCATCCCTTAACGAGTTCCTGAGGTCCTCGAGCCATTGTTTTTTCTCATTGGTCAAAATATACACCACCTCCAGCCCCGTTTCTGGGAAGCTAGACTTTATCTCCTTCACCCTGGCCGTAATGACATCAATGCCAGGGAAACATCTATTAGCATGAGCATCGAAATACTCTGTGGTATTCCAAATAATAGATGGCGCGAACCCTATACGGTCTGGTAGCTGCGGAAGCTGATTCCAGCCATAAAAACTCGAGTTCCACGTCGCGAGGTGCGTACATGACGACTTGAAATCTCCTCTTCGAATGTGCATAGCTAGCATATGCATATACGAGTTAGGAAGGTTCCACGGGAAACGCCCAGACGCTGGAGGCCTAAACAAATACTCGTTTTGCTTTATTGATCGATCTACGATGCTGGATGCACGAAGAAGGCGTGAAGTTGGAGACTTTGAGAATGACTCCCACAGAGAAAGCAACCGCTCGGAACCCCAGAGCCACAGATCGAACACTTGTGGAAAGTTATCATCACTGGAAGGCTTTACTTCGACGCAACTCTCGGACGCTTCAGAGAGGACCTTTGTCCAGTGATTAAAGATGTCGTTGCCTTCACTCCAGGCAACGGCAGGCTTAACCTCACCCGTGTATATAATCCGCCTCTCTTCGGTAGGGCACACATGATCGAACCAACTCTCTGACACAGAGCGCGGGGCATCGTCGCCCTCTTCAAATGGCTGTCCTACGACGGTTCCGCCTATGAGAGCACTAAGAGGTGTACGTGGAGGGTTTTCGAGACGTTGACTTTCTGGCCACGGATAATGATCGGGGTTCCAGATGTAGTCTCTAAACACGTACGCACGTTTGGAGGCATACGCGAGATGGGCATTCATTAAACTGCAATAAATTCAAGGACTCAGCCCTTGGACATGCGTCAAAGAACATCCAACGTACATTTCATGGAGGACGTTGTTCCATCCAAGCATCGCAATTTGATTTGAAAATTTAACATATCTTCCATCTTTTCCTTCCGGGAACGGTAGACTAAGGTCATGCTGCGGCAACGCCTCTTGCAACTTCCTCAGCTCTATGTACACCGGAGGTCGAACCTCTAGGCGTGAGGCGATGCGCTCATTTAGTGCGACGTAGAGCCCAAGTATTGCACACGTGGTAAGAGCGAGGAATATTTTCACTCTACGGGGCACCCGCATCAAGTAGGAGGGCCTAAAATGCGTCCAATGTGAGCAAGGAACTGAGAATTCATCCGAGTCACATACATAATGTAAGAGACTGGTAGAGGGAGAGTCCATTTCAAGGGGTTCTTCATGATATCTTTCGGAAACATCCAGCGTCCATTAGGTTACCATAGTAGTTGCTGCGCTTCTCACTCCATTCGAAGCCTAGTCAGCCAACAAAATTCCGAGTTTGACCTAAGCACCTATGTTTAGAGAGATCTGGGGTGCAGAATAACTTTCTTGATGGAAGAAATGTCTGGGTGATGGTGAGAACATTGTTGGAGCCCCAAATGGGTATGTACCATCCGACAGACATGGTTCGAGGCATATATGCTTACTGAATGAACTCGGATGGACGAGTCGGACAAAAGTAGCGGTACAAAATATCAAAGCCAGCCCAAAAAGTCAGCTGGAAAGATACCAACAATAAAGAACACAGCTAGCGCCTAGACAGGGACTATTACAGCCCCCCCATTTGAAACGACCCTCTTTGCGTCGGTTGTACCTGCTGTGCCACTGACTGTGCAAGCACGAGTCCCGTGCCCTGTACGAACGCCGGCGTGTTCTTCTCCTCCAGATCCGAGTACAACACCGTCGTATCCTTCCGCTCCTTGCACCAGTTCTCAGGATCCCAGAACGTGTACTGGCCCTGCTCCCCGCCCGGCACTTTCTGTGATGGCGTTGTTCCGCTCTCCTTCGTGATCCACAGCCGGAGGTCCTTGTGATACCGCCAATTACGATTCCACCTGACATAGACGTAGAGTCGTCAGTCCATGAGCGTTAAGAAAGAATGGACAATGTAAGAAAACTGAGCACGAAGGGTGCTCAAGTAGAGATAGAATATAATGACAAACACGCACAATTCTTGCGCTGCAATTTCCTGTAGCGCATCCCTCGGACTCGAGTAGAACATGAAGAAAAGCGTCTCATCACTAAACGCCGACGCCTTACTGGGCCCAGGTGGTGGCGCCTGTACACTTGCATAGCAGGTAGGTAGATGGAAATCAGGCTCAACCGTCCGTGCCGCCGACTGATCTGCCCAGGGCGTAATAAACGTCGAGTACAAATCCCTATTCACCCCCAAACGCGTCAAAGCCAGCGGACCATCCACCAATGCGCACTCACCCCGAATAACCCATGTCTAGCCCCATCGTACCCAGATCAGTCCCGATGCCCGACATGCCCTGGTCTAGATCCGAGCCTACGTTCTTCAGCATTGCGAGGAGCCCCAGCAGGCCCCATCGGTCTGCCGCGCTCACGAGCACCTGCTGTGCGGGCGTCTGCGGGTGCATCTGCGGATGCGATATCGAGCTCGTCTGCAGTCCCGCAGGGTTTTGATGTGTGCTCGGATTCGGGTTGTTGTTCGGATTTGATGGGGGATTTGAGTCGCCCTGTGCGCCGTTCGAGGGGTACTGTTGCTGGCCTGATGGGTTCGAGGTCGCGGTCGTATATGACGGTGGTAGTACGCCCGGGGGTGCGTTTAGATGTGTTGTTGAAGGCGTTTGGGTTGAGTGGCTCCCGTTCTGCTGCGATTGTGTTGTTGTCGTTTGGGAGGAGAACGCACCAAGGGTCTCTGTGCCTTGTGATTGGGAGCCCGGATTCGCGTTGGGAGAGTTCCAGGCTTGTGCCTGGTTGAGCTTAGCGAAGTTGTTCTGCATCGGCGTCACATTAGCGTTCGGTAGGCCAAATTGAGTAGTAAAATGGAAGTTAGCTGAAAAACAAGTCGCGCGACAGTGCCCATCCCTCCGGGAGTTGTGAAAATCGGTGTGTCAAGACGTACCCGCTGCTGTTGTTTCTCTGCCTCCGTCTGCCCCTGTTGGAAGCCCGGATGTACGTTTCTCGATTGGCCCAAATTCAACATGCCTGGTGTTCCAGGTTGTAGATTACCCCCTAACGCGCCTAGTAAGTTCTGCCGATGTTGCTGTTGTGACGGATCCGAGTGTTGGAAGCCGTTCAGACCTGGAGGATGCGATTGGCTCTCTTGAGCCGTGGTCTGGCCTTGACCGTTTGTGCCCGGGGTCTGTGATCGTCCCCCTAGCGCGGGAAAGTCGTCAGGTGTGAAGTCCCTTGCTTGATTTGAGCTGCCTCCCATTGACCCCGCACCTGCACCTCCCAACGCAGTCCCTGCCTGACTCGCATAACTCGTCGCAGAGCCGCTCATAGTGGCTCCATTGCTCACAGTCGATGTGTTGTTCGCGGTCGTTGATCCGAGCGCAGGAAAATCGTTCGGGTCTAGGCCGACATCACTGGTTGAGGACACCGATTGCGCATTCGCAAGGTTCGGTGTTTGCGCGAGATGCGGAGGTAGAGACGAGCCTCCGTTGGTTTGTTGTTGCTGATGCGAGGAAGATTGCTGTTGCTGCTGCTGGAGCGTAGTGCTGGGTTGATGCTGACCCAGACTGCCACCGAACGGGAAGCTGCCTTGACCACGTTGTTGAATGAAACCTGGAGTAGACTGCGAAACCATGCTTTGTACTTGAGACGAGGGTGCTCGATGAGTGTTGGGCTGAATACCCGTGACATAGTTGCTTCCTGGCAGGGCATTAACGCTTCTTGGTGGCATGCCGTATGTCGGGAAGGACGGACGAAATTGGCTGTTTATCACAGGATTCTGAGCGAGACTTGGAGGTCTTTGCTGTGGCTGGCCTGAATGAATACATTCCAGGAAAAGTCAATGCCATAAACCATTCCATAAGACATTCATTGTACGGCACCTGGTCGATTCATACTTTCAAAAAAAGCCTGAAAAAATAAGAATATGCAGTCAGCTTTATTTTTCCTCTAGCAGGGGCTGGGAAACGCACGAGATGGATGGATTTTTGTGAAGATGTCAGAGGTCAAATCCACTCTTCACTCCAGTGTCTTTGTTACTCTTTGTTTGCATCACCCCTTACCTAAGCGCCCATCAGTTCCATTTAATTCGGCTTCCACACCAATGCAGTGCTCACGAGTGTAAGTATGTAGCTCAGAGCTCACTCGCTCCTTCGTCTCTGGAATCCTATCGTCTTGACTCCACACATCGCTCTTTCCCTTCATCACTATTTTGACACCTACTTACCTTGGATGAGCTGCTGACTCAAGATCCGTGTTCTTGCTTCAAGGAGAGCCATCTATCTGTGGTCTTGTCAATCACAGTGTTCGATGATGAAACATCACATGTGCACATTCTATATTCGAGCTGTTCTTGAATCGCCCATACTCTAGGACCAATAGCTAGGTCACGCTCTGGATACAGTCGAACGAGAACGTTGAACCTGGTATAATACACAGACTCTGAAATACCCACCCAAATGTTGCGACTACTGTTGCGACTAACCTTTTCCATGCATAACCTTGACAATTCCATCGGAAAGGCCTAAAACATGTGGTTAGGGACGCAGGTAGGTTATGAAGTGTCGATAATCGGACTCGCCAGGGACATGACAACTAGTGATTAACCGAACAGCCCCGATTGCGCCGCAGCCCTTCATCAAAGCAGATAAGCTCGATGGGTGAGGGTGGCGTGTACATATCACTGTATAAATTGCCTCGTAGCACTTGTATTATTATGTAGTACTCAAAATATAGCAGGATATGCATTGACCGACTATGGCCATGTAGGCGTCATATCTGCGCTCATTCTCCTAAAAGAAATTCTGTTTGCAGCCCATCGAACCGACATATCGACAATAGGAAATCGCGCACCCATACCTGACAGGCTCAGAAGCACACAAGAAACTGTTCGTAGCCTAGAAGCCATATATATGGTGACTCGAGTGTGCAGGGGGCAATATATCGAGGACAGCGTCGCAAATACCAAGTCCGCGACATTTATCGATGTAGGGACTGATCGAATACATGCGTCTTCTCGGACCACCATCTCTGTCTCACCCTCAAACTAAGCCATGCGCTGCTCAGCCCTTTAAGAGCCTCTTCCACTGTTCAGCATCCTACTGTACGTTTTCTTATTGCCTATCCACATACCCCCGCTCACTAATGTATTACGATTACGAAGAAATGGCAACTTTACCCGCTCTCGCCCGTGCAGGGCATGCCGCACACCTCCAGCGCTGCCTCAACGGTCATTTTCCCCATCGGACCACCCAGATCTACTCCTCACATATCTCTCTCCAGGGCTCCCTAACTCGCAAAACGAAGTAGACGCGTCAAAGTGAGTTGTGATTCCCATGACACATTACATGATGTTGACTCGGACTCGCAGAATGGCGGTAGTGTTCTACTGTATAGGCTCATTAGATCTTCTGGGAATGTTCCACGAAAAGACGACCGAGTACGATCGCGCATCGTGGAAGGAGTGGATCTGGCAACAGCAAACCAGTGGGTTCTGATCGCATGCCCAATCCTCACTGCGCATCGGCGCTGACTGCGTATTCGCGATTGATAAGGCGGCCGATATGGCTCTGGATTCCGGCCCAGCCCTTTCATGACCACCACCACCCCCAGCAATGCGCCCGTGCGTCTATTACTGTTTGATGTTACCTCTCACTCGTTCACTAAGGCGCTTATCTCCAATCTGAACAGAACGAAACATACACCGACTACGACACACCGCATCTCATCATGACCTACACCGCTCTCCTCTCACTCGCCATATTCCGAGACGACTTTTCTCGGCTGGACCGCAAGGGGCTGCTCGCCTTCATCCGGGCTTGTCAGCGAGACGACGGAAGGCAAGCACATTTCCATTTCCATTTCCAGCATGTGTGTGTGTCGTTGGGGTGGGGGAAGAGGATGGATGGTGCGCGGGGGGGTGAAGCGTGTGGTGCAACCGTGACCGTGAGCTTGTTTTGACGTGAAAGAACACCGGACAGCTTCTCGATCGTGCCTGGGAGTAATGAAACCGACCTTCGCTCGCTCTATTGCGCGTTCGCCATCAGCGCCATGCTCGATAATTGGTCCGCTATCGACACGGAGCGCGCAATCGGGTATATCGCCTCATGTAGGGTACGAGAATTGTCACTTTCGTTTATACGACCCGTGAATACTAAAGGTTGAACGTTAAACCTCTGGCCCCTGTAGACATACGAGGGTGGGTACGGTCAGGCGCCGTTCTGTGAAGCTCAAGGTGAGCAAGATCCTGTGGCGGTACACTCGCGAATTTGAATCAAACTATTTTTCTTTCCTGTCAACGATTAGGGGGTACGACGTATATCGCCATTGCTTCCCTACATCTTGTCCCGGGTCTATCAAAGCCTCCGCTAACGCCCGCAGAGCGTCAGCTGACGATCCACTGGCTCATCAGCAACTACCACTCGTCTGGTGGATTCTGTGGACGTACAGGCAAAGACGCGGATGCATGCTACTGTTTCTGGTGCGGGGCTGCGCTCCACGTTAGTAGTTCCTCCTTCCCTAACCAACCATCTGACAAATCCGCCGTGTCACACAGATCCTCGGTGCTGACGACCTTGTCGACACGCACAGCCTCGCTAGGTTCCTTGCGTCTTGCCAGTTTAAATATGGGGGTATCGCCAAAGCGCCTGGGGAACACCCTGGTACGTTCAATCTCAATCGGCCGATGCTTTCCGTCGCTAAGACCGGAATCTTTTCTTCTTGTTCCCTCTCAGACCCGTACCACACATACCTATCCCTCGCAGCGCTGTCTATGTATTCGCCAGCGCCTACAATGGGCAACCACGTCCACGCCGCATCGTGGACGTTCGAGCCACTAGATCCGCTTCTCAACGCCAGGGAAGAGACTGCGCGCTGGGCGAAAAAGTATATTCCAGAAGCGAGGATTAGACATTAACATATTTTATTCGTCTTTCTCACTACACTATCATTATGATACTGACAGGTGGCCGGCGTTTCAAGCCGGGACATATGTAATCCAATATGACTATAAATTGTACTTAGAAGT
>JAGGAW010008791.1:0-12786 GCA_017657375.1 Termitomyces sp. T27 | reverse complement strand
ACTTCACCTTGAACTGGAGTTTCTGCCAGAACAGGCAGCTGTCCAATATCTCTTCCACCTCATACTCCTCTTGGTTGTTGACCAGGAGCAATGGCAGTGGTGATTTGGAGCGATGGCCAGGGATCAGGTCATCCAGTGCCAGGGACAGCTTCACCACATTTAAGACTAGATGAAGTTGCTGCATACCAACAGGCAATTTCAGGTGATAGGCTAGAGAGCCCACCTATCATTCCACCACAAAAGGCTCTAGTTGCCAGTGAGAGAGCTTTTGTGATGGTTGTGTTGTGGTGATGTCAAACACATCTAGGTAGACTTGGTTGTCAGGCTAGTAGTTGGGTGTGGGTGTGTGGCTGGGCTGGTACTTGGGTGCAGGCGTGCAGCCTTGGTCATAGTAGCATGCCATGTCATCCTTTGCCTTTGTCAGTGCTGTCTTTGCCTTCTCCTGCACCTTCTTCATCTTATCCATGAACTCGTTTACTGATTCATTCTTTGAGGAGCATGCATGAGGCTCAAAACCTATGCACAGGTGGCGACCAGTGTTAAGGAGGAATGGGGAGAACTGGGTGGAGGTGTGGACATGGTTGTTGTATTGGAATTTGGTGTTGGACAGCAGCTCATCCCAATTGTCTTGTCATTTGTTGCAGAACAGATGGAGGTATGTGTGCAACCTTATACCCAGAAGGTGGTAGAGCTCATGAGTAAACTCCACAATAAACTGGGGTCCACAATCTGACATGTAGGCATTGGAGAGGCCATGCAGCTTCCAGACGTTCTTCTGGTAGAGTGTTGCAGCCCTCATCGCTGAGCATGTCATGTGGATGGGGATGAAGTGGGCTTGCTTACTGTAGAGGTCCACCACAACCATGATCATGTTATACCTGTGTGCATCTGGCAACTCCATGATGAAATCCATGGATGCTACACTCTATCGCTTAGCAGGGATAAGGAGAGGGTGAAGTTGACCCATGGGGAACTGACGACAAGGCTTAGTTTGCAGGCACAGGTCACAGGTGCTGGTATACAAGCCGATGTACCAAGACATCTGAGGCCACCAGTAGTTTCATGACACCAGCTCCAAAGTCTTCCACTGGCCTGAGTGACCGGTGATGCATGAATTATAGTGCTGCTCAAGGATGCATCTTTGCAGTTCCAGCACATTAGGCTTGACACCCTTACCATGATTTGCTTGCAGTGCTATTGCTGCCTGCACCACCATGTCCTCTTGCAGGCCCTCCCAGTTTTTCTGCTGGATGTCCTTGATGATGTTCACCTCATCTTCTTGGAAGGCCACACCTTCAAGAGCACAAATGGCAAAGAGCTCTGGCTTGAGGAAGATGATGTTGTCATTGTCATCTGATCCCATACCATGGTCAGCTCGCCAAGACAGCATGTCTGACTTGCCCATGCTCCATCTGAGTTTGTGGTGCAGCAAGAAGTCAAAGTTGACTAGGTACAAGGACCAATGAGCTTGACGGCAATTGAGCTTCTTTGCCGTCCAGAAGTATTTGAGGTTCTTGTGGTCCATCCAGACTTTAAACTTGTGCCACGTGCCCTCAAGGAAATGCCACCACTCCTTGAAGGACCAAACAATGGCTAGCATCTCCTTGTTGTAGATCTTGTAATTCTGTTCTACTGCATTCAGGCTCTTGGAGTAGAAGGCTACCAGATGCCACTTACCATCTCCCTTCAACTGTTGTGACAGGACTGCTCCCATAGCAAAATCAGAGCTATCTGCTTCCATGCAGAAGAGAGAGTTGTCATCAGAAAAGAGAAGGATGGGTTGTGAAGTAACACCTTGTTTGAAGGCATTGAAGGCATCTTGCTGCAGTGCTTCCTATTGCCATGCACTGTCCTTGACTGTGAGGTCAAAGAGTAGACAGGTGTGGTGAGAGAAGTCTTGAATGAACCTCTAGTAGAAGTTAGTGAAGCCTAAAAAGGCCTGCACTTCCTTCTTGTTCTTTGGCTTTAGCCACTCTGCCACTCCAGCCACCTTCACTGGGTCCATCTCAGCCATTCCATGCAAGATGATCAGCCCCAAGTACTCAACCTTGGTCTGTTCAAACTTACACTTCTCAGATTTGAGGTAGAGTTGGTGTTGGCAGAGATGTTCCAGGACAATGCATATGATTCGACAATGTTCCTCTAACATCTTGGTGTAGATGAGGATATTGTCAAGATACATGCAGATGACACCTTCTGCAATGAGGTTATGGAATATGTTGTTCATCATTGTCTGGAATGTGGTGTGAGACCAAAGAAGATTACCAGAGGTTCAAAGAGTTTGCAATTGGTTTGAAACACCACCTTCCACTCATCTCCTTCCTTAATGTGCATGTTGTTGTAGCCCCAGCAGAATCGAATGGGAGGCACCAACTGAAAGTGCTTCATATCTCTGAAAAAGACAACACAATTCCTGACTTACTCTCATAGAAAAGTTCCTCAATGTCCTCAATATCAAACCTGGACCTCTAATTATGCCATTCCAACCCCCTCAAGTTCTGCTGGAGGCTACAAAAAATAATTTTCTCTAGCATCTGCTCCAGGCAACCTGGAAGGGATGCCTAGTCATGAGAGCAATTGCTTTAGAAGCTGCAATCAATGACAATACTTATGGTAACTACAGCTCTGCATTAAATTCTTATTCAAACTTCATATAACTCCATGAACTACCACTCAAACCCACACCTAACACTCTATCCCTCTTCACCATGTACATGTGCCATCATATCAAGCCTTAATCTATATCTACTTACCTCTCTAGTATATGTAATCAACTAGAGCCCTATTTCCCTCAGATTTGCCTGCATTGTGGTTTTCTACTCAGAAAATACATCACTCAAGCTGTGGAGAAGGCCTGATATGCTGCTTCCAGTACCAGCTTGGGTTGTTTGCCCTATGAAGCATGAGCCTCTACAGCCAGTTGTACAATTGGTGGTTCTTGATCAAGAACCTGGAAGCAGCAAGACTCATGGCAATTATGGACAGGGAACTGGTGCAGTCTGAGGGCTGGGAGTAGGACCAAAGGATAAGGCTGAGGGAAGAGTATAAAGGAAAATCATAGTGAGGGAACCTGGGAAAGGACTGAGGATAGGAGAGAAGGAACAAAATGAGGAGTCCCCTGACAGTCTTGAATAGCTTGCACCTGGGTTTCTTAGAACAAGCAGATGATTCCAGGCCTCATTCTGAGGGTTGGAGATGTCCAAGGGGGCAGTTGGAGAGACTGGTTGGGTCATGGAAGCACTACAGAGGCAATAAGCAAATTGGTGGGGGAGATAGAGCTCTAGGGCAAGAAGAGGTTCAAGACAAGCTAGAGAGGGCTCTCAGACTGAAGCTAGAGACTTGTTCTGCTGTAAGGGCAACTTCTAGAGGCTATGACTCAATTACATAGCTAGAGGGAGATCCAAAGATATATTCAGTACTGTATAGTGCCTACAAGCATAACTATACACCTGGCAGAAGGAGATCCAAAGATAACAAGTCTAAGAAATTGCTATACTAGAATAGACATTTCTGAGGGTTCAGAAGCATGGAAAACAACTGTACAATACACCTAAGCCCCAGAAAACCCAAAAGAAAAAAAATCTCCAAAAATGATCCAAACTCTGGAAGTTGCCATAACTTCCTCATGCAGATATGATCTAATGGCATCAGAATCCAGAGATTGCCAGGAATGCTCAAAGCAGATAAAATCTGATGGCATTAATGGATCAAGAACCTGGAAGTGAGCAAGACTTGTTGCAATTATGGACAAAGAACCAGTATGGTCTGAGGGCTGGGAGTAGGACCAAAAGATAGGGCTGAGGAAGGAGTATAAAGGAAAATCACAGCAAGGAAGCCTGGAGAAGGACTAGGGACAGAAGAGAAGGAACCATTAGGCCTCACTTTGATCAGGCCTTGCATCTAATCAGGCTGGCACCTGATGAATCAACTCTCTTCCAATCAGGCATGAAAATTGGCTCTGTCTAAAGTGAGCTAATTATAAGACCTTGACTAGTGGTTCACAACATTGCACATCTAGAGCACTGAAAACAGAATGTATTGTAAGTAACTATGCAATGGAACACATCAGAAAATAGAATGGACTAAGCTAAGGAAGTAGCATTGACTACTAACTACTATATTTAAGGCACCATCATGTGTGTATTGTGATACTTGCTCCCACTTGGAAGGCAGGCAGTTGAGAAAAAAAGCTTCAGTTTTGAGCACCTATTATAGTGCTAGTTGTGCTTCTTGCCACATCAACTCTTTCCACATGTCCATTTGTTCTCATAGAGCTCATGTATTGCTTGCAGTGCATGTTACATATCATACTCCTTTAATCACTTGTCTTTGCTTTTGTCTTATCCTTTTCACTACACCAGAAACTTCAATACCCCTCCTCTCATCTTCCACTCCCTCAAAATTTTCTCTTTTTCCACTTTGTCTCCTATCAACATCTACACTGGCAGTGGTGGCTCCTGTTGATGGCCTAAGATTGTGCCCTCTCATGCTGGGATTAGACATGAGATATAAAATACATCATGAATTAACCATTCATCAGGGAGGACCAACTGGTATATCATTGTCTATTTTGGTACTGACTGCAAGTTCATGGCATTAATGGAAATCATAAGATTGTAAGTGTACTCTGCATAGAATGAGGACATACCAATTGCCAAGCTAATGCAGTTACTGTATGCAAACTCTGCAAAAGGTAACCAGTCCATCCAATCATCTTGATAATAGTCCACAAATGCCCTCAAGTAGACTTCCAATTCTCGGTTTACTTATTTTGTCTACCTATTCAACTGAGGGTAGTGCACCATTGACAATGCTGGCTAGATCCCTAACTGCTCCTACATCTTCTGCACATACCTTGCCACAAACTGTGGATCCCAATCTAACACAACCTTCTTTGGTGTCCTATGCAAACACCACACCTGCTCTATAAATACATCACACATCACCACCACCACATTATCCATGACATGCACTCCTAGGAAGTGAGACTGCTTGGTAGACTTATCTCAGAGCACCTAGATCATATTGCAGCTGTGGGACATGGGGAGGGAGCTGATATAATTTGTAGAGACATGCTGTCATGAGCTGTCTAGAAATTTGAGAGGCTGCAGAGAACTGTAGGGTTTGTAGTGATGAGGTTTGACACACTGGCAACTCTCACACCCATCCACATACCAATGCATGAACTCTGACATCTGTGGCCAGTAGTAGTTCTTAGCAATGAGCACTAAGGTGTTTGCACATCCTAGATGACCTGTGTAGATTTAATCATGGTAAAGCTGGAGAATAAGCTGCTTGACCTTGTTATCATCTAGAATGTAGACCAAACCTCTAAACCTCACCAAGCCATCCTCCACTATGAACTTTTTCAATTGTGTTCTCACCAATGCCAGTGCCTTTGCCAGCCTTCACAGGGGTCCCAACTTTGGGTCTTTAAGTGCCACACCACCTCTCATATTTTCTCCACTATGATGCCATCTGCCAAGTTTGCCTGCATCACTGCCACTCATGCCACCACCACTGACTTGCCACACTTCCCCAATGCCACCACCACTCCCTATTTTACCACCCTTTTCTCTGTCAATCTGTCAACACCTTTTTTCCTGCATTATTATGCTTGTCCCACAGAACCTCATGGTCTAGCCTACAAAACAACCCAGTCATGCACTTAGATGACCTGGCCATTTTGAAGCCAGAACAATTTAAAAACAGACTCCACTGTGCTTGATAGCAATTCAAATTCCTCACCATCATGAAATACTCAAGGTTTTGATAGTCAGAAAAAACATCCACTGTGAATGAACTTTTCTCTAAGTAAGATTGCCAAACTTCAAATGCTCACACCACTGAGAGTAACTCTTTGTCATGGACATTGTAGTTCCACTCTTCTGGTTGCATCACCTTCAAGAAAAATGCTACTGGCTGCCACTCTCCATTCTTCACCTTCTATGACAACACTGCTCCCACCACAAAATCTGATGCATCTGTCTTCACCTGAAACAGTGCATCTATGTTTAGCATCATGGGCACTGGCTTTCTGACAAATGCCACCTTCAAAACATTGAACTCTCTCTGCTACTCCTCTCCCCACCTCCACACACTGTCATTCTGCTTCAACCTCTTTGGGAGTTGTGTAATGGTTGCATAGTCCTTCATAAACTGGCAGTAGAAGTTGCAGAAGCCCAGGAATTGGTTGACATGGCAGACATTTCATGAAGTAGGCCAGTCTGTGATGCCCTTAACCTTCACCAAGTCCATTCCTACATGCTCAGGTGATATCTTAAGCCTCAGATAGTCCACCTCAGTCATGTGAAAATGACACTTCTCAGGCTTTAGGAATAGGCCAACTTCTTAGGATGTGCTCATCATGCTGTGCAGGATCTGCTGAGAAAATGATGATGTTATTAATGTAAAGCATGACATAAACATTTACCAGATCATGGAATAGATCATTGACTATATGCTAGAAAGCTGCTGGCATGTTGTGCCATCTGAACTGCATAACCAAGAACTCAAATTGCCTGTATTGTGTTCTAAAGGATGTCTTCCACTCATCACCCTCCTGAATGTGCACATTATAATACCCCCACTGCATGTATGATGTAGTGAAAACCTTTGCTGCCTTCAATTGATCCAATAACTCATTTGTTAATGGAATTGGGTATGCATCAGGCTTGGTGACTGTGTTCAGCATCTGAAAGTCAACAACCAGGTGCAAGGAACTATCTTTCTTCTTTACAAAAAAGACTGGAGCACCACACAGAGTGCTGAACCGTTGAATATAGCCCTTCACCAAATTCTTATTGATGAACTCTTGCAATGCCTTCAGCTCCACCAATGCTAACTGGTACAGCTTTCCTCATGGTAGTACTTCTCTTCCCTCCACTAAATCAATACTCAGATCATGTTTCTTGTATGCTGGTAAGTGTTCTGATCTCTGCTTGTCAAATACATCAAGGAACTCATGAAAATCCCATGGCACCATCTCCTCTGCTAACCTCCCTTTTTCTTGGTTCCACTTCACTGCCTCCTTCACCAATACCTGAGAAATGCTACACTTTGCTGCTCCTCTCCCTTCCACTAGCAACAGTTGTGGGCCTGCTACTCTCCATGCTAACTGCATGTCCCACCTCTACTTCATGAATGCCTATCTCCCACTGCTCATCTCAGCCCCTATCTCTGTGCCAATGATTGCTTTATTGATACATGCTCTCACTATCCACACCACCTTGTGATGTTACTTGCATTGAAAATGTGTTGTTCTAGTATGTATATGTTTAAATCCATGGAACTTTTCTGGAGGAATCTCACCATATGGGCATGAGCTTACAGATGTGCTGCACATCAATCCAACTAAACACCCTCACCCTCTTATGCTTCCCTTTCTTTCCTAGCAGCACTAGCAACTTCATACTCTCTGTCTTCTTGCTTGTCGCTACCTCCTCCCTCCATTCCACTGCTTTTTCCTCTTTCTTCTTCTGTCATCTTATTCTCTCCAATTCTCATTTCAATAGTGAACATCTTGAGCTACCCAGAGCATGTGGTGCTAGTAACATAACAACTGCAGTGGCATGGGCAACCTTCAGCAAGCAAGACTTCCTGCAATACTCTAAGTAGAAATCCACAGTTAACCTGGCCCAGTTTACTAAAGGGTTGTGCCATTGCAGCCAATTTATGCCTAAGATTACATTGTCATTACCAATGTCAGCCACATCAAGCACCAGCATTTCTGCATGCTTGACCAGCACAACCATAAGTGGATCTCACTGGTGATAAGACTTGACTTGACCTCCAAATTATCAATAGTATATAGACACATCAGCCACTTCTTTAGGACTGTTGGGATCACCTGTTCTGCCACAAAACTGTGGTTAATAAAACAGCAACTTGCCCTTGAGTTAACCATCACCAGCATATTCATGATGCATAGACTCAACTGGCCATAAATCTACATTGTCACTGAGAATTCCAATGCTGAGTATGTTGACCTTGATGACCTTGCATGAATCACTGCCCCACATCTTCTTCACACTCACTTCATCAGAACTATGCAAAATAATATCATTATCTGGTGCAAGTACATGGAAGCAATTGGTTGCACCTATTATAGTGATATGGAGCAACCCTACACAAAATCTGCTTTTAGCTCTCCATCCTCCTTGTCATCACTTCCTATTGCCTCCTGAACTGCTGCCTTGATAAACCCCACCCACAAAGGACAATCTGCTATAAAGTACCTAGTCTTCTTGCATTTGAAGCACCTTCTCATAGCTAGGGAGCTCTTGGTACAATCAATGTCTATTGCATTCAGGTCAGCTAGTGCAGGTGGAGATGATGAGTGCACAGGAATGCTGATGGTAGATGTGGCCACATCAGAGGATGCATGCAGAGCTGAGCTGGTATACCACTTCCCTTTCTTTCTTGCTGCAATGTCTGCCAATTTACTTTCTCATCTCAACAGAATATCACTGGCCTCCTTCACTGTCTTATAATCAGTGTTGATGAGGGCCTCCATGGCTGCTAGGTTCAGTTCCTAGATCAAAAATAGCAATAAGATGCATCACTAACCACTACATCACAGATCCTTATTTCACAAGGAATATACAAGCAGATAGATATCCTTGTCTAAACCCTAAGCCCTAACTGAAGCCCAATCACTAACCTTAAACAATCCTAGCCTTGCTCAGCCTCCCTTTCAGCTCAAAAGATGCAGTGCAGTAGTTGGTGATGGATTTGGACCTCTATGGCAGCTGCCTAATGCATGTTAAGGCATCTTTCATAGGATCTTGGGTGCGAAAGATCATCTTGAAGTCTGCCAACCAGGATGCTCACATGAAACATCACAGGTATCATCCAGGCTTACTGAGAACTTGGCCTTCATAGCCACAAAAACCAGATCTGCAATATGCTCCTTTGATAGGACTACTTCCATCCTGTCTGGTGTCATCATCTCATGCCAGAAAAATTATAATAGCTTAGTCCAAGTGCAAGACCTTGATTAGTGGTTTGCAACATGGCATGTCTAGAGCACTAAGAGAATGTATACACACTTGAGAACTTAGAAGTATGGACTGCTGCAAGCATAGTAAAACCAAGATTTAAGGAGACAAGTGATCTACAAGCATGTAATAATAAAAGTGTCAGTGCACCAACCATTTTTTCCTCATTCAATCAATCTGTTTATTAGCATATAAAGCCAAAGTAGTTGACCTTGACATGCACTGAGAAAGGTCTACAAGATTTGCTGAGCCTTCTGACAACATTCTTTCCATCCATAGTCAATAAGGCATCATGGAACCACACATTAGATAGGTTAGCAATATACCTACAGGTAAAGTAATTATTAAAATAATAAATCATACCTTCATTTGAGTACAAACATCAGAGGATATTGTAATCACTGCTATCTGTTGATCAATGAATACATTAACAGAGGAGATGTCAAATGCCAATACTGAAGACAAATGATCTGTCTGCTCACTTAATGAAATGGCCATTGCACTAACCATTCCAAAAAAGGATGTATATGATGCAACATATAAAACTATGAAAGCAAGAAGAAAGAGAATATAAGAAATGTAAATATATAAAGTCAGAACCAATAATAAATCATGTGGCCTCATTTTTGTGCACAAGAAAATGGTTAGCCATGCAGAGCAGACAAACCTCAATCTATACTAAATCTCAGAACAGAATGGACTAAGCTAAGTAAGTAGTATTGACTACTGACTACCATATGTAGGGCATGATCATATGTATATTGTGACACTAATCATGGTTAATTCTGCCTGACCCAGTCATCAACATTTTTCTAACAAAGACATATTTCTGGAAAAGACACCAAACCAAACCCTACTATTTTACTGATGCTAAACTAAGGACAAATGATATCTATCCAAACCTCTCTAACATCTATGATTCATTTCCTTCAGTTACCCACCATGACCAATGCCATTGAAGCTTATTGCCAACTTTGTAAAACCCTGAGCCTTTTGATACTTATCCAGAAGTTGTTAGGGGATTCCCAGCTAGGCCCATCCATGATGGAACAACAGGTGGGTCCCTTAGCCTACCACCTGAAGTTATCAGTAGGTATGTAGCAGCTTCATCCAGTCTTCAACATGGTGAAGCTGTTTCCAGCACCTGACAATCTGATCCTTAGCCATTGCCCCAAACTGCCACCACTGCTGGTCTTGGTCAACAACCAGGAGGAGTACAAAGTAGAGGAGATACTGGACAGCTGCCTGTTCTGGCAGAAGCTCCAGTTTAAGGTGAAGTGGAAGGGATATGATTCAGAGGACATATCTTGGAAACTACAGGAGAACATACATGTACCTAGTTGGATTTGGAAATCCTACTAGCATCATTCCAATGCACTGAGGCCCATTTGAGGAATCTATCCTGTATCACCAGCTGACATTGTCATCTGAAAATTTTTCTACCCTGCATGTCAAGACACTGCATGCTAGAGGGGGGGTGATGTCAGGGAATTCCCATTTTCTCCTTACATAGTCTCTATTCTCTCCTTTTATCACCTGATCTTATCTTCCTGGCCTAGCCCTACCTATTGGTCTCACTCTCACCCTTTGGGCTGCTCTGGCTCTTTTGGTAGCAGGGTTCCAAGTCCCATCACTCCCATCACAGAGGGATCACTGCCATCACTGAATTTATCATTTTCAGAGGTTTTCCCCTTTTAGTGTTTTCTGTGGCTTATGTATACTATACAGTTTCTTCCCATGCTTCTGAGGCCCTAGAAGCATCCACACCTAGCATTGAAAGTTTCCCAGACTTGTTCTCTAGTAGACATTGTACAGTACTAAATATATACTTTGGATCTTCCTCTGCTAGCTGTGTGACTGAGCCATAGCTCCTTAGAGGTTGCCCTTACAACAGAACAAGTCTCTAATTTTAGTCTGGGAGCCTCTCTCTAGCTTGCCTTGAACTCTTATTGCCCCTAGAGCTGTCTTTCTCCCACTAAATTGTTTTTCCTATCCTCCTGGTCTCCATGACCCAACCAGCCCCTCCTGTTGATTCCCCTGCAGACTCTACCCCTTAGAACAATGCCTAGAGCTGGCTGCTCACTTTGGAAGCCCAGATACAGGCCACTCAAGCCTCCCTCACCTTATACATGACTGAATTTGCTGGACTTTGTCAGATCATAAACATCATCTCTCAATCTCTCTAGGTGCTCTTGGAGCACCTCACTTCATTCCTGCCCAGCGTCCCTGCATCTCCTCCTCCAGGGATCACTCCCCCTTTGACTTGCTTTACTGCTCCTACCACCAAACATGCCAAAATTCTGCACTCTGCTCTTTTAAACGCATATGACAGAAGTTGGGCCACTAAAGAACAGTTCCTCTAGTCCTGCATCACCTACATCCAGCTTATTGGTGCTGACACATTGAAAATTGTCTGGGTCCTTTCCTACATGAAAGCAGGGCATGCATTGACTTACATACTTCACATGTTCTGGTGTCCTGGTGGTATTAGCAGTTTTGCAGAGTTTCATGCTGAGTTCTTTCCTTTTGACCTGATGAAGATGACAGCCCTTTCCCTCCACAACCCAGGCCAGTATGGTCAAGGAAAGCACATACCTAATGAGTACATTAACTCATTTTAAGTGCTGGTTGAGTAAGCAGATTACCCAGATGGCTTTTAGCTTTGCCTCATCTTTCGAGATAGTCTACATCCCACTCTCATGGATTGTATTGACAATTTGGCTGAAGGTAGGCCTGATGACAAGTATATTGAGTCCTAGTTCAAGGTGGCTCGAGAACAGTGGCAGTTGATGGAACTGAAGTGTGAGTTACATTGCCTGCAGTCATCTGCTATGACATCTCATGCTACTGCACCCCTGCACACTATTTTCCTCAATACTGCCCTGTCCACCCTATTGTCTCACCCATTTCCTTCTGCTCCTGTGCATGCAACTCCTTCCTTTTGACCATTGCGAGCTGGCATATTCATGGATGTTGATGCCTCACAACAATGTTCTGTGACACCCCTTCTCTGCCATCATTGTAGGAAGCTATGGCACTTTGCACATTACTGCCCTCTAGATCTGGAAATCTGTTACCTTTCACTACTCAGGCAAAAAGAGCTTCTCATGCAGCTGCTCATGGCCAAGGCCAAGGACACTTCCAGTAGCCCATCACTGGATGCAGTAGTAGCAGAGCCATCTTCAGTGAAGGTGGTGGATTCCGCTGCCCTCCTTCTCAAGGTAGAAGAGGATTTTTAGTCAAGCAATGAATGAGTTGTATGCCTCCACCACTCAGTGCTAACTAATTTGCATGTCTGTCCATAGAATCAGCAAATACATTTCTTGTTGTTGATGCTCCTTCCATGAAATCTGAGACTATAAACACCCTCTTTGATGTACAGAACACCCCACCAGCCACAGACTTAGCTGGGCCACCATCCTCTCCTCCCATGCCATGTCAGTGCATCTTTGCCTGAGAGCGCTGCTTATCACATTGATATGTCATCACCTTTATGCTGTCCCTCAACTTCCTCCACCTTGAGGTGGAGATTGAGATGACCAACATGCAACAGAACTATAGCATCTCTGTGCTTATAGATAGCAGTACCATGGGTCTATTCATTGATGCTGTGTATGTGGAATGACACTACCTTACCACCCATCTTCTTATGCTCCCTATCCCTGTGTACAACATTGATAGCACATGCAATGAAGCAGGTTCTATCTGCTCTGTTGTTGACCTGGTTCTCTGCTATGGTACTCATGCAGAACATGCAGTTTTCACTGTTACAAGTCTGGGAAAGCAA
>JAGGAW010008790.1:0-12864 GCA_017657375.1 Termitomyces sp. T27 | reverse complement strand
CCCTCTTTTTCCCTTCTCCCCTTTGGTGCTGTGTTCTTTGGTTCCTTTGGTTCTGTAGCCCCTTTCTGCACCTGGAGCAGGTTGGACACTATCAACATGCACATTTATTTTGGAGCCAGGCATCCTTGGAGGTTTTAACCAGTGCTTGAGAATCTCTGGAAGTTCCTTGCTTGCCATGAGTGCCACTTGTTCATACTGGATCTTTGGGTCTCATATGCACATCTCATCACCCCAGCTCAAAGCATTCAGAAATATTGGGAGGTTCAATCCCTGTAAGTCCATGAACTGCAGAACATGGTAGACTTTCTCTGCAACATTCTGCCCCATGAGTTCTCAATGTTTATCAGCTGTTCATTCAATTTGAATTGGAGTCCTGGCTTCATCATCACCGTCAAATTTGTCAGGTGTATATCTTCAATGGACCTCATCCTCATACTCAGAGTCTGAGTCTGAGCTTGACTCGTTGATTTCCTTGTCATTGAATATTTCAGTCCAGTTTGTGTCCATGAATTATTGGGAGGTGAGGAGAAGTGTCTCTGATAGCAACACCTCCTTTTTGTCAATTACCCCATGTCTCACACAGAAGCAAAAACAAAAGCATATTGATAGGGATATTTTGAAAGTACAGGATAAAACTAGTTTAATGCATGAATATGGGATGTATAGACAAGAGAGAAAGACTATCATAAGACTTCATCAGTGGGCATGAGATGCATGAGGTGTCATGCTGTGACTAGAGGGCAGGTCAGGGCTACCAAATGCACCAGACATTATGGTGTGATATGTGCCGAGTGCTCAAGGCATCAACAGAAAATCCCATGCATGATCACCATATACAGATGGGTATGAGACAACAAAGTCCCTGGTCTACCAATGCTGAGCCTGCCATCATTGTTGTGATTTGTATACAATGTCTGCCTCTTTCCTTTTATATTTGTAAGGTTGGAGGCAGAAAGTGAATAACTCCCCTCAGTTGGCAGGTCACAACTTGTCACTCCATGTAATACATTGCTGGTTTGATGATTTGACCAGCTTTCTCTTTGTGAGTGCTGGAAATCACTGCAAAGATCAAAAATTACTATGGCACTTGGTGGCAGGCATGATGACAATGTGACAATCACCCAAACCACTGTCAAGATGGAACTCTGTTTGAGTCCAGACAAGTAGCAGCAGATATGTAGGTGTAAACAACACCTAGAAAGACACATAGTAAATACAGAATCCTCAGAATGTGTAAAACAGAACTGTATTTGTATATACCTAGAAAGACACATAGTAAGTATGGAATCTAGGTATAGGTATTGGTATGAGTGCATGTAAGTAAGTTTATGGTAACATACCCTCAGAACATGTAAAACAGAATTGAGGGCACACTTGTCTAGTAGTGAGTATATGTACATATTGGACAAAGCAATACTTTGGCTCCACTGTGACCCTGCATCATATTCATAGTACCTTGTTGTGTGATATCACAATATTATTCTTGCAATACTCCAACACTCCTCCTTACCATGAATATGGTGATGAGCCTCAAAAACAACTAGCAACAAACCCAGTAAAAAGCCCAGTTCCACAGCAGAGACACAATGTGCCTGTCACATGACCAATCACATGACCTCACACCTGACATTCATGTGATCCTCCTAGGACTTACCTGTTGAACCAAGCATTGTGCATCAAAAAAGGACCATATTAAAACTGTCAGCATAGTGCCAGGTGTGGGAATCAAACCTGCTGGGGCCTGTAAGCACTGGTCAACCAAGTAATAGCACATATAGACCAGTGCACCACTCCAGCTTGTGAAAATATGATCAAACCCTCTCTGGTAAAGGCCCCTCCTGATGGACACTAAGCATTCCAATATTTTTAATTACTTTCTATTTGCCAAGAACATTACAAAATATCAATAAAAACACCTACTATCCATTTTATTCTGATATATTCTGCTTTTATCCATATGTTTCTTTTGTTTTTCATTTATAGTGCTAGCACCACTACCACAGGACAAAGCTACTTACTGCTGCTGGTGCTGCTATCTAAAACACTCTACCTACTGATCTTAGACACAGCACTAGTATAAAAACCTGTCATTCAGACCCCAATAATCATCAAATTTTGCCCTCTCCATCTCGCTGCTAGTGTTAGTCTTTGGATCTCAAAGTCTCTGCATCAGTACACCTGTATTGTGTGCTTAGGCCTCAGTGTTAGCATTCAGTTTCATTAGTGTTTACCAACTTCAGCATGATCAACTTCTGTATATTATTGACTTTAGCATCTTAGCAGCCTCAGTGTTTCTCTTTTTTCAGAAACTTACAGAGGCATTGGCTCCAACTCAGCAGGAGTATTAGACTCTATTTTTTTTACCACCATTTACCACCATCACCTATTTTCTCCTTTTCCTCCAAGTTGTTCTTGGCAGTAACACTTGCTTCCATCAGTATCTGTCACCCCTTGCCATGTTAGCACTAGACTTACACTAGCACTTCTGTTTAATTCATGTTAATATCCCCTCATTTACCGCTTTCTACCATGCTTCTTACTGTTACTGACCATTGTCAGCATTACTGATGTGTGCATACCCATTTTGATCTCCTTCTGCTTCCTGATCTAGATGTCACCTTACCAAAAGGTGTTACTTACCAACACTCCTGCCTTCTTGCAGCCAGTGTCATTTACTGTGGCATTAGCCTCTGCTTCTTCTGTTCACCTTACCTAGTGACTGGGAACTCTACTGCACCCTCTCACTTATATATTATTTGTTTGCTGTCCTTCCCTTTTTCTTTCCTTCTCCCTACAGTGTTGTGTTTTTGGTTCTTTTGCCCTTCCTGCACCTGGAGTAAGTTGGATGCTATCAACAGCACCTACTCTCCTCCTCATGCATGGACTTCAGGTAACTCCAAGCATGTGGCACAGTCTCAGGAACAACAGTTTGGGGAGAGCTTTTGTGAATATGTTGGCAATGTTGTCTCTCATGTTCACATACATGATGATTATTTTCTTCATCTGTACCTGTTTCTGAATAAAGTGGTATTTGATATCAAAGTGTTTAACTCTTGCATGTACCATGGAGTCCTCTGTGAGCATGATGGTGGCCTTGTTGTCACAGAACATTGTCATTGGTGTTGCTGTGAAGTCTTGTCCAATAGCTTTCATTAAGGTCTTTAGCCATATGCACTCCTGTGCTGACTCATATGCTGCCATGTACTCCACCTTGCATGATGATGTAGCAACTGTCTTCTGCTTCTTGACTGACCACAATATCATGCCAATGCCCAATGGCCATGCATACCCACCAATACTTCTTCTTGTGTCTAGGTAATTAGCCCAGTCTGCATCTGTGAAGCCTCTTAGATAGCTCTTCCAACTTGAGCTTTAAGTCCTTCATTCCTTTCAGGTATCTGAGCAGTTGAATTCCTATATTCCAATGGCTTCTGTTGTAGTTGTTGAGGAATTGCATCAACTGCTGCACTGCATATGTGATGTCTGGTCAGGTGATGATTTTAATATATAATAGACATCTGACCAGTGACCTGTAGGGTGATTGTGCTATGTCTGCTTTCTCCTCCTCAATCTGAGTCTCATGTTTTGGTCATCTAAGCTTTGCTCTGAGTTCCATTGGTAGTGATACTGGGTATGCATCTTGTTGTCTAAACTGTTGCACTACTCAGTTGATAAAGGCCGAAACTGTGCAGTTCTTCCTGTTCCACTTTACAGATATGCCTATGATGTGTCAGGGGGTGCCTAGGTCTAATATAGTCCAGACCTGCTTCAGCTGATCTTTGAACCTTTCATTTTCTTGCTTGGAGCTTGCAATAGAGAGGAAGTTGTCAATGTGTATAGCTGCAATCATGGTCTTTGTTTTACATTTCCTGTAATAGATACATGATTTGCAAGCCAACCTGGTGAATATACATGATAGTAGCCTCTTGTTCAGTGTTTTATTCCAAATTCACCTTGCCTGCTTCATTCTGTAGAGTCCCTTCACTAGTTTACACACCTAATTCTCCTTTTCTGGCTCAAATCCCTCTGGCTGCTCTATGTATTGCACCTCATCATCTGGTAGTACTCTGTATAAGAAGGCTATTTTGACATTGATTTGCATGGCATCCCAGCCCTCTGCTGCTGCAATGTGTAGTAGGATGTGCCATGACTCCATGCATATGGTTGGTGACATAGTTTTGTTGTAGTCTTTTTCATATATTTGTTCATATCCTTTGAACACAAGTTGAACTTTGTATTTGACTGGGTTGCTGTGTTTGTCTTGTTTAATCTTGAATACAGGGCAACCTTTCCTGACTTTCTGTCCTTTTAGCACTTGGGACCATGGGATAAGCCTATATACCCCCATCTCCTTCAGTGATCTCAGCTCCTCTCACTACCCTTCCTCCCACTTTGTGGCATTAGGTCCATTTTGGGCCTCCTTCCACATGCTAGGCTCCTCCATGCTTAGAGGTAAGGGGTCACTGCAAGAATTCTGTTGTGATTGATCTCCACATCATGTGTAGACATGGGCACTTATTCCTCTATGGGTGCTTGGCATTCTTCAGTTTCTGACTCCTCCTGTGATCTATCCCCCTTCTCTGTCTTCTTTTCTCCTGCCTTCTTCATTTTTAGTTCCTTCACCCTCTGCTCACTTTCTCTGACCTCTTCCACTGCCTTTTCTAGTCTTATCTGCAGTTGATTCTCTTCTATTGCTGCCCTCTTGGTCAGCTGTCAGATTCAGTTTGATTGTCATGGCAATGCAGCCTCTTCGCTCACTCCTTGATCATTTTGCAAATTTTCTGGTTGCCCATCATCAATAGAGTTGTCATGTTCAATTTTGAACTTGCCAAAGGTGTTGTCATCCTTTTGTAGCTCCAGTGGTGCAGATTGATCAAGATCTTGGAGAGAGGGTATGGGGGGTTGAGTTTGCTTAGTGGTTGGTTGCTGTTGGGTTTGGATGGTGGTTGCTGATTCATGGTGTTCAATAAATCTGACATGGTAAGACTGGTAGACTTCTTTCTCTCCTTATCCCAGCAGCAGTAGGTTTTGGACTTCTCTCCATATCCTATCAATACACTTTCAAAGGATTGTGGACAGACTTTGGAGTTATGAGTAGGCACAAATACAAACACATGACATCCAATTTCACACATATACAAGTAATCAGGAACTTACCACAGCTCATGTGGAGTCTTGTCCCTCAGAGATTTAATCAGAGTTTTAGCATGAAGGTGAGTAGCTGTAAGGTAAAACTCATCCCACAGGTATTCTGGGCAGCTAGAGTTGAATCTCATCATCCTTGCCTTTCCTATCAAGGTTCTATGCATCCACTCTACTTGCCCAATGTGTGCTGATATATATGGTGTGCTGTGCTCATCCTGTACTCCCCTTGTCTCAAGCCAAGCTTCCATCTCCTCACTGTATTAATCACTGTCAAAACCAGTTCAATATTTTCTGACCTTTAGACCACTTTCATTCTCATGTGTCCTCTCTCAGATTTTCAATGCAGCAAACACTTCTTTATTCTTTAAGGGAATAGACCAGGGCATATTTATAAAGTCATCCACTATGTCCAGTATATAATAGTTTCCTAATTTTGACTCCACATTTACTGGCCTCATCAGGTCCACCCAAACTATCTCCAGTTTTTGTGTCACCCTGTGCCCTTCCTGCCTGATTTTTGGAACTGGTGTCTTGGTCTGCTTGTCCAGGATGCAACTGTCACACTTTGGCATTGGATGGTGAAGAGGGGTGAGCACACCTTTAATTCTATGATTGTGGGCTAACTGCAGGATAACTTGATAGTGGGCATAGCCAAGAGGGTGATGCCAGGTGATGAGGTCTGCTTCCTGGTGGACTGCATATGCATATTGCATCTGAGAGGTCCATGGCATATCTGAGAGGTCCATGGCATATAATTTATTCTTCAGGATCAAGGGTCCATGAGCAATCACTTTTCCAGTAGCCAGACTAATGATCTGAACCCCTTCTCCATTGAAGCTGAAGCGTATGTAGTTGTCAAGTAAGATGTGGCTGACAGAAATGAGTCAGACAGTGGAGTTAGGTATGTAAAGTGCATTTTAAAGAGGGAGAAGGTCCCCTTCCACAGTGCACAGCTGTATATTGCCTATGCCTTGCACTGTGATGGCAGACTGGCTTTTGGTTTGATGGGTTGAAGTGTAATGAAGTTTGATTGACAGGGGGGTATATAGACTGTCACTCCACAATCAATGTAGAATGGGCAATTGGCAATAGTCATGAGGATAGTGCTGTTGTTCTGGTTGAGTGGCACAATCATTGCAGGATCAGGTTGGTCAATTTGAGTTGTATATTCTTCTCAGTCAACTGAGGTTTTTATTTCCTCCTCCTCTTCAACAGTTGCCATCCAACCCTTCCATTCGTCCTCTTCAATGGCAGAAATGGTGGGTAGTAATCTGTTAGTGGTCAACCTGGCTAATCCTATAGTTGCAGGTGCAGTGGTCAACATTTGAAGCTTCTCCAAGTCTCCTTCCTCCACCAAGTAGACTCTTCCTTTCAGCCCCATGAGTTGAGTATAGACTTTCTCCCCTCCAGCATTGCTTGTGATGCTAGGGACACCCTTTCCTTTTATGGTTTGAGAGGCAACAACCATATGTATGGCACTCCTTGCTGCTTTGAAGCCTTGTTTCTCCATGGCTTCCCCTGGGTATGTGCAATATGGTGCCTCATGTCCACTGTAGGGTCTGTTGCAGGTAGCACATGTCATATAGCATTTGGCACCTGCATGGTGGGTATGCCCTGGAATCTAGGGTTTCTGCAATTTCCAGCATCCTCACATTGTTGTGGTGAGTGCTGTATCAGTCATCAAGCTGGTGCTTGAAGCCTTAAGATGGTGAGGTTCTGTATGGTCTCCATTAGTTTCTAAATGTTGTCAGAAGTGTAGGGTGCTGCCTTGGTGGCCTCAGCAAGTCCTCTGGACACCTGGGCCTGAAGGGGTTTGTACTGTGGGCTGCTGAGACTGTTGAGCAACATGACACATTTAAATAAGTCTTTGTCAAGCACCTTGATGGCAAGGATGCAATGCACAGTATCACAAATCTTTGTTGCTGTCATGGTCAAAGGTTTGGCAGGGAAACACTGGATTTTAAGCACCTCTTGGATTAGTGCAACCATACAAACTGGTCCCTTGCCCTCTGCTCTTGCCTTGACTCTGTCATACAGGCTTGCTGCTGTTGAGGCACCATCCAGGCCTTCATATTCAGACTCATTAAGGGCTGTGATGATGACTGCTTGGGCAAGATCATCATTGGCAACCCAGTTTTGGTGTGCTACAGGCTCAGCACTGATGCTGGGGCAGGAGATATAGGTGGAGAAGATGTAGAATTTTCATTCCAGGAGTGATAAGTAGATTTGTAGAGCTTTTGACCATTTGCTGAAGTTCATGGTGGGTGAGCTTGATGCAAATTTGTCATATTTCCAATCTGCTCTATGGATGGAAATAGGATGGATAGATGGGGCAGTAGCATCAGAAGTAGACATTTTAGAATCAACAGTCATAGGTGAGAGGTAGCATAGCAGAAAGTATCAATTTTGTTATCTCCCAAGAACAATAAAGATTTCCAAACTTGGGGAAGGGACCAATGCTGCACATGGCATTACTTGGATGTCATGAAGAGGATTTCAGACTTTGGGAGAAGTCACAGGTATAGTATTACTAAGGAAATATAAGCATATCCTTCCAAGTCCCAATATCTCCAATTGATATCCAAATGTTGCCAAAGTTCTAATTGCAGCTCAAGAACTACAAAGAACATTGAGAGTCCCTTGCCTGCTTCTGCCAATGGTCCAAAGAGGATCAAGCAATGGGAAGCCTATGATGGTGTATGAATTTCATGTGGTATGATCTCTGTGGCACCAGAGTGGAATTCAAGCCTTTTATTAGTAGCCACTTCTTTTCTTGATGAAGAAGAAATTCAAGTTCTCAATGTGAGTTTCAACATTGACAACTTGAGTATTGGTCAATGCAGTCTCAGATGACAAAATGACTGTTGGAATGTGCACTCCATAGTGGTCAAGTAGACTTCTATGTTCTCTGAGCTATGATCAGTACTTGATCAGTGCTCAGTTTACATTCTGGATACTACAGCATTATGATCTCAATATAAGATGATGAAAGGAGCATGACAGCTAGTGTTCAATCCCATAAAGTTACCATTATGATTCCAATAGATCCTACTTTCTTTCTAACATTCTCCATTGTGGGATTTTCACTATAGTAAATGGATTAATGATGCCTGCAAGCTATTCAAATCTTGTTGTGTGGATCCCCAAGTTCAAGAGAGGAAAAGATGAGGAGAACGACATGTCAACAAGCTGGGGAAATGATTATAAACTGAAATCAAACAACACAAGCAAACAGGAGCAAACAAGTACAAAAAATGAGATGTGCAATGATAAGGAATCAGGCATAAATAAACTTGTCTTAACATCCTTGTAATTAGGATTGTTAACAGATTTCCCCAACAAGAGGAATATGCAAGGGAGGGCAACTCCAAATGGAATATTCCAACATGACTGGCATCATTTGTTTTCAAGGAACAAGGATCTCCAACAAGCAGTGGTACTGTGACAAGTAGCCTGCTCAGAAAGAGCCCATAACCTGTTGGAGTCCAGACAGGTAGCAGCAGATATGTAGGTGTAAACAACACCTAGAAAGACACATAGTAAGTACAGAATCCTCAGAACATGTAAAACAGAACTGTATTTGTATATACCTAGAAAGACATGTAGTAAGTACAGAATCTAGGTATAGGTATTAGTATGAGTGCATGTAAGTAAGTTTATGGTAACATACCCTCAGAACATGTAAAACAGAACTGAGGGCACAGTTGTCTACTAGTGAGTATATGTACATATTGGACAAAGCAATGCTTTGGCCCTGCTGTGACCCTGCATCATATTTGCAGTACCTTGTTGTGTGATATCACAAGATCACTCCCACAATACTCCAACAAACTCAGCCATTTCTCATTCTTTTCCCTCTGTTCAACCTCAATTAGCTTATGGAATGTAACTATAGATTGCTTGTCAAGAAAGTTTGAGGGTAAGTGCAACCATTATTGAGATATCAGAGGGTGTCGACTGGGGGGGCCTATTGACTGCATGGTTGGGTATAGTACACAATGTTTAGTCAAGCAGAGTCACTTGGATCATGTGCAGAACTTGCCATACTTACCTACTTCTCATAGTCAACTCATAGTTAGCTTGAGGTCTGCATTTTTCAAGGGGTCAGCTCAAGATCTCATTCCTTCTTGCAACCATGCCAGGTACCTGTCAGAACTGCATACCTTGATTTATCTCACTTCACACCAATTTGCACCCTACAGCAGCCCAAATTAAGAGAATAGATATTATAGACTTGAATTCAATAGATGTGTATTCAAAGTCATAATTTTTGGCATTGGTGGAAGGAGTTTCATGTTAGGATGCATAGAGCACTGGTGATCAAGTTTCCACATCAATTTTTGTGCCATGAAGCTGGCTACCATGCTGTTAGTCACTTTGAGTATATTCTGGCTAGACATCTATGTCTATATCTATCCCAGTCAATTGGGCTTTCTGCTACAGGAGGATCTTGGCAATGGGTGTAAGAGTTGAAAGTTTACTATGTCTGTTTGAGAGCATCTGATTTTTCCTTCAGTCAACAATGTTTAACATCTTCAAGTTGATCTAGAGGTTGTGTAAAGCTGCATCTTTACCTTGTTTAGGCTGGAGAAGCTCTGGCCTAGGTCTGTTGTAGTGGGCTGTCTAGTACATGTTGGTATCAGGAACTAGTTTCCAGTGGCACTGGCAGACCCTATGACAGGTGATAAGTAGTCAATCTGTTGATATCAGGGACTTTGACTAAAAACTTGAAGAAAAATTCTTCATGAAGAATACCTTTAGATAATGCACAAGATCCAACTGCAAGATGCTTAGGTGGAGAGGTTGGAAGCTACAGAGGTCCAGTCAAGACCTACAGAGTGGAGAGTGAGGACCACCAAGCAGATTGGAATCTCATGAGGTGCTATTTTGGGAAAAAGAAGTATCAACCTCCTGCATGGTTGTAGAAGGAGCACTACTATCACTGTATCACAAAAATGGCTTAAAGCTTGAAGCTTAAAAGCCTAACTTGAACAAGTATGCATTGCTGTCATGTACATGTCCAAGGTGGCAATCTCTGACACACAAAATCAAATCTCCCAATTTCCTGCTGGTATATGTTTTTTGAAGTTTGAGAGGCAAAAACCAGAGTCAAGTCCAATTGAGAAGGCATGAGAGAACTGAGTTAATTATAGGAGGTAGGTAGGTAGGAGGTATGTATATATAAAGACAGATGAAAAAATTGTCTTAACATAGTACTAGCAGTATTAACACTAGTAGACACAGTATAACCATCCATGAACCCTCATCCCCTTTGTCCCCTTCATCCCCATTGTTGGTGAGTTGAAAGTCATCTTTGATCTGCCAGTATCTCCTTGCTTATTGTTTCTCAGTGTGCAAGTTCACTGCATTTGACCCATGGATCATATGTGGTCCTTGAAAGAAGAGGAGGCTGTCATGGACCTTGACATTGTTAAGAGTTCCATTGGTGAAGTGGAACCTGATGGAACCTCAGATTTCCAAAAACTTGATCTTGACTGTCCTGTCCAAATCCTCCTTGAAGTATGTTACTCTCCTATTTTTTATTTTATAACTAATTGTCACATACTATTTGTAGGGAGTTGGTTGGCATCCAATTAAGGAAAATGGGATTGGTTACATATGCATAGGTCCCAGCCTCTGCCCTTTCTCAGTGTGTTTGCTAGTGTGTCAGTGGCCAGGGACAGAACCGATTGAGCATATTATGAGGATGTAAGATGAGTTATTGATACATGGACCCTTGCTTCATTCTTTGGCTTTGTTTGTAATTGGGTTTTCTTGCTTTCTCATTGGTCCTAAATGTTAAAAAAACCCTTATATGTACATAACAGGTGTAACAGCAACTTAGTGCTTACAATATCCCCTCAACATGTGGATTGAAATGCCTCATCTGTGCTCACCCAAAGACTGCTTGGAGTCAAGACCTTTCACTGTCAAGCCCTAAAGTGGAAAAGGTCTCCCCCTGTGACTCTCAGTGATAGTCTTTGGACATGGGTTGTCCCCTTGACAGTAAGTTCAACCTTACTCCTTTCTTCCTCACTGGTGAACTCTTCACTTATCTTATGCACTTTATTATATACAAACAATTCTTCTTCCTCTCAAAAATCTTGTAGGTAACCTTGGCCAAGTAGGTCCTTCATATTGATAGCTTTACTTGGCAACATGAGCCATGTTGCTGGACTTTCAGCTTGCTTACCATCTCCATCTTTTGCTGAATTCTTGTGAAGTTATTTTCATTGACCTCAAATGGTTCCCTCAGGTTGCATCATGTCTTATTCATTATTTGTTTTTTCACTCATCTGTCAGGTGCATAGTCATATCTTTGGATTCTATTCCCATGTCCTCTTTCTCAACTAATACTTCTACTTATCATAGTCACTGTGGTCCCTATTGCTCATTATTTTGAAGGTTCCTCCACTGCTTTGTGCATATTGATGTCTTGGACTTCAGGGTTCGTTTGCTTCTGCTCCACCAATGTCATCATAGTGACCTTCTTCCACACATGTGTTGTCTTCGTGGACCCTCCTTATCATATGTTAACCTATGCTTGAGTCCCTGTATGTGTCCTATCTCATGCACTTGTTTCTGATCTGCCTTCTGAAGTTCTTGGATGTTTGCACTGGATCTGCTAATTTTATCATAGGTAAAAGCACCTTCACTTTAGTGAAGGTTCACTCCCCAGACAATGGGGAAGAAGTTGCATGTAGAGTGATTTGTCATCTTGGGCAACACAACAAGGATAGTAAATTGAACCTCAACAACGTCTCCAAGGCAGAACACATTTGGATGGCAGATTTCATATCTGGTGAAGGGTTGGTTGTCTTTGATATTGTACTATAAATTCTGGACCAGAATGCTCCATCAAGAAGAATGACCACACACTGGCCAACTTGAAAGGAGATAGGATGCTGTATGAAAGATGACAATAGAGAAGACTCAGAAGAGGATAGTGCTGGCTGAGAAACTCACCCAGATAATGAGACCTGTGATGTGATAGACTGGGTACTAATAGCCCAGTAATGTAGCAGATGAATCAGAAACCAATGGTAAAATCAAAAATGTCTTAGTTGACATGTCGGTGACATGCACGTGCTCCAACAGATGAGACTGGGGGAATCCAAACAAGTTGATCAACGATTCAAACTTATTATTAATTCAAGCTACCAGTGTCGAGGCGAGATGAGATTGAGAGAGGGAATGTCCAGGTCAAAACAGGTCAGCGCGTGTTTGCGGGAAAGAATGATTATTCTTTGAGCCCAAAGTTCTCGAGTCGACGGCCTGAAAGAGGCTGAACTCAAGCTAACTACGAGGGCTAGTGAGTATGTAGGTGTAGAGTATAGTAGCGTGAAATGAAATGAAATAGGGATGGTGGGTGGGGATGCAAACGCGTAACGTAAGTGATCTAATCGGACGATAACTGCGAGCGCAGTGTGAGACGATGGTGAGTATATGTACTTAGTTGTAAGTATGAATACGTACCTGCGAGCGCAGTGTGAGACGACAGTGTTGTTCTCAGCTGCGAGCGCAGGGATATAAGTGATACGAGACAAAGGAAATAAATGAAAGGGGTGGCAAACAATGAAGGTGAAATGTTCAGGCACAAATTAACCTCGGGCAATCACACCCTCTTCACATTGCCCAATTCATTAATTCAAGCTACCAGTGTCGAGGCGAGATGAGATTGAGAGAGGGAATGTCCAGGTCAAAACAGGTCAGCGCGTG
>JAGGAW010008788.1:0-11760 GCA_017657375.1 Termitomyces sp. T27 | reverse complement strand
GGAACATCTTGCCTTTACCAATCAGCCAGGTGGAGATAATGTGGAACTGTCAGTAGTAGTCAGAAAAAGCAGTTAGCGACTGTATACCATTCTCCAAGGTGTTGGTAATGAGCTGCTCGAGGTCAGCCAAGCACCACTTTGCTTCTTCTTCAGTGCCAGGGTAGAGCTTGATAATTGCTGCCTTCCATTCTTGATAGGTATAGGGATGGGGTTGTGTGGTGTTGGCTGGCATTAGGTTGCTGTGATATTCTGGTAGCAATGCCCATAGTTTGGCAGTATTGTAAGTGATGTATTGCATGGTGAATTCCTTTTTGAGCTTGTCATCAGTAATGTTGTTGTCGGTAAATAGGTACTTGAGTTCGTAGAAGTAGTGTGGGAAGTTCCTAGCTTTAGTTTTGTCTCACATGGGTGTGGTACTATGACCACATGTCAGCATCTTACTAATGGTAGCACCGGCCATGGCTTGTATTGGTAATAACAATGGTAACTGAGTGTCAGGAGGTTGTTGATGAGTAGTAGGAGATGGTGGCTGAGAGGGTGGTGTCAGGAATTCCTTGTCCATATTGATAGGCATTAAGGACAATAGCAACCCTGAGTCTAGATCGCATGAAAAGAGATCAGGGATGTCATCAAAAGTCAGTCAGTTCTCAGTGGCACGTAGTTCTTCCTCAAGGTTTGCCAGTTGCAAAGTGCTAGAAGGAGTCAGTAGCTGTAACTGGGTAGGAAAAGTGGGTGGTAGTGGAAATAGAGTTGATTGGGCTTGGTCTTTGGCTGCGGTGTGAAATTGTCACTGTTGCCTAGTTTCTGGTAGTATTCTGCCTAGAAATCCCTTGCAGTGGGCTCCAAAATGATAGCATCTAACCTACTCTGGGTGTGGAAAGAGGCAAAGGAACCAAAGAACACAACACCAAAGGAGAGAAGGGAAAAAGAGGAAGGACAGCCAACAAATAATATGTTAGCAAGGGGAGGCAAGCAGCAGAGTTTCCAGATACTAGGTCAGAGCAAACAGAAGTAGCAGAAGCTAATGCCACAGGAGAAGGTGTCAAGAGACTGGAAAGTGGGCAAGTCAGTAGGTAACACCTTTCAGTAAGGTGAGATCTGGATCAGGGAGAGGAAGGGGGTCAAGATGAATTTGCACATGTTGGTAACACTACCAACAGTCAGTAAAAGTAAGGGGTCCAGTAGAAAGCAGTAGATGAGAGGAGGTTAATGCAAGTCAAGCGAGGGCACTAGCATAAGTCTAGGGCTTAGCACATCTGAAGAGAGCAAGTGTCAATGGGAGCAGATGCTACTGCTAAGGACAACTTGGGGAAAGGAGAAGCTAGTGACAGCGGTAACCAACATTAAGGAAATGGAGACTAACGCTCCCATTGGGTCAAAGCTAATGCTTCTGTAAGTCGCTGAAAAGAGATAAATGCTGAGGCCACTGAGATGCTGAAGTCAATAATATGCTAAAGTCAATAAATGCTATAAAACAGGATGCTAATGCTGAGGCCTAAGCACATGATACAAAGGTACCAACGCAGAGGCTTTGAGATCTGAACGCTAATGCTAGCAGCAAGATGGAGAGGGCAAAATTTGATGATTTATTGGGTCTAAACAACAGGTTTTTATACTAGCGCTGTGTCTAAGATCGGGAGAGTGTTTTAGATTTTGGTACTAGCAGCAGTATGTAGCTTTGTCCTGTAGATGTGGCACTAGTGTCATGAATGGAAAACAAAAGAAATATACAGGAAAACACAGAAAATGTCAGACTGAAATGGAAAGTTGATTGTTTTATTGATATTTTGTAATGTTGGAGGCAAATAGAAAGTAACTGAAGATATTGGAATGCTTGGCATTTGTCAGAAAGGGCCTATACCAGAGAGGGTTTGGTTGTAGTTTCACAAGCTGGCATGGTTCACTGGTCTATATATACCATCCCTTGGTTGTCCGGTGTGGTCCCAGGCAGGTTTGATTCCCATGCCCAGCTCTATTGACCTTTTTTTTCTGCACTTTTGTTGTGCCAGTGTAAGTTCTAGGTCATGTAATTAGTCACATGACAGGCATGTCATGTCTTCTGCTGTGGAACTAGGCTTTTTACTGGTTCTGTCACCAGCGGTTTGTGAGGCTCATCAGCACCCCGATCAACAGACATGAAGTCCTTGAAGGGAGGCAGGGCAGAGCAGGGGATGGGGAGTTCAATTACAGTAACAATAGGTAGATGGTCAGTGATTGGTGGGTGCAGGGATGGATCCACACTGCAGAAAATAATAGAGTCTACATCTGAGTGCAAGCACCAAATGTTGTCTGGCCATGTCCACCTATCAGCAGCCATTTGAAGGGTTGGGAGTCCTGGGAGGAGTGCAAGCTCCATATCGTAGTCTCTTAGAAGGTCAAGTAGGGGCTGGATAAAGTCCCTTGTGTCATTGAGGTGATGGTTATCAACCATCTTCCACAGAGGGTGATGTCTGTTAAAGTCACCAAGCCATAACATGTGGTCAGAAGGAGTGGAACAGGCAAGAGGAAGGGACAAAGACAAGAAGGTAGAGAGAGAGAGAGTAGGACCTCATTGTGTTCACACACATTGTACATGTTGAACATGAAGAGGCAGCTGAATTTGCCTGAGAAGCGAACCACTGTGATATCTGTGGAATGGATAGTTAGTGTGGAAAATGCCTCTGTGCAAATGTTAGTATTAATTAGCAGGAAGGAGCATGAGCGAGTGCTCCCGTCCTGCCTGTGGTCAATAGAGTAGACAACTCTCCAAAAGCCTGAAGCTTTGGTGTTGCCCAAGCGGTCTAGGAATGGCTCTTGGATGGCGAGCACATCTCAGTCCTCAGGGCTCACCAAATTCAGCATCGCCACTTGTGCAATGTTTGACTTTTGAACATTTTGCTGCCAAATGCATAGCTTACTCAGGGCTCTTGACTGTCAGCGGTTCATTTAAATGATGATGTTGTACCCCCAGTGCACCATGTCTTCTGGCTCCCAGGTTGGCTGGTGAACCCAAATTTTCCAAGGTTGCTCAGCCTGCTGGGTGCCCTGCTCCCAGAGGCAGACTGTGTGGGGACATGCTTCACTGGCATCGTTGACACTGCAGGTGTCTGGGAGGGGGGAGTCTCAGAGGCATAAGCCATGGAGACCCTATAGTGGGAGACCAGGGCACTTGTGGGGTGTTTCAGTGGTGTGATGACCCATGTTGAGGGGTCCTCAGTGGAGAAGTAGGGCATCCTATTCTCTGGTAGGCAAGCGTCAAGTTCCTTGCAGCATTTCTTAAAGCCCAGGCAGCCACAATCTGTGCACACATGAGAGGACTCCAGGCTGCATACTATGCACCTTGACAGAACTGCCTTGCAGGTGTCCATGGAGTGGTCAGTTCCAGAGCACCTGGTGCAGCTCCCCTCGGCCTTGCACTTGCTGCAGATGTGTCCATATTGGTGGCAGTTGTTGCAATGTATTGGTTCCTTAATGTCCTTGCAGATCATGACTTGTCATTCCTCAATGAAGATGCATCCACAAATCATACTGTTGCCAACATCAGGGTCATCACAGGTAATCTGGAGTGATGCAATGACCTGCTTGGATGAGTGGAGTTCCAGCCTCTTGAGCCAGTATGCCAATACTATCAAGCTGGATGGTAGGTGATTCTCCAATTCGATCATTTCAAGGCTAATCCTGTCATCTGAATCGAATGCACCAGTGCATGGGACAAATCTCACAATCAGGTTGTATGCTTTCCTCTTGACAGCCATCAAATACCCAAAGATGTCCTGGAGTGCTGTCCACTCAACATTGGCATAGTCATGGAACCTTTGGGCCGAGTCAGCTGTATCAAGCTCAAGGAGGTACACACTACTATTTGCCACTTTTAACCTGATAACATGAGTCATTGGGCAATGAGTCTCAACCTCCCTGTCTTCTGTTGCCTTCAGGGTTTTTGCCTTGACATCCAGCTTCCTCGAAACCCAATCGAGCATGTCTCAGAGCTTAGTTGAGCCCACCACAATGAGGTCCTTGGGGGCATTGTCATAGGAGTGGTCAACATCACCAGGACTGTCCATGCATCCTGGAGAACATGTTGCTGAACATGCAAGTGGTCCTTGTGGGAGAAGGCATTTGAACCAGCTGGAGTTGGAGCTGTGGTCTGGGGTGTGGAGGGCAACCAGGCTGCATTGGACCTTGCTACTAAGGCCCAAGGCAGGGCTTGTGGGGGTGCTGGTGGAGAATTCATGATTTTGGATGCCAGCATGTTCAGCAAGGTCAAAACTCCCTCCAGTGTCTCCAACATTGCCTGCAGGGCAAGTGTGGCTTCTGCACATTTGATGTCATTGGTCACGATGAAGTTGGCTATGGAGCTGAGCTTCTTCGCTAAGCCTTTGAGCCTACCCAGCACTTTGGCTGCAACCGCATCTGCAAGGACATTGGAGACATGGTCTTGCACATCCATGTCAAGGAGAAAGGCAACAGCAAGAGTGACATGCTTAAGATCTTCATGTTTCAAGGTGAGGGCAGTGGTGGCTAGGATGCTGACAAGTTTGGCACAGTCATAAGAGTTGGCCATGAAGATCCAGCCCTTGGTCTCGAGCCACTTATGTGTGTCCTGGACCAATTTGATCAGCCCAGTGTTGACAGCCATAAGCGACTTGAAGTCAGAGTGGGTTGGGAGCAGGCAAACATGGTCAGGGGTCCTGCCATGGTTGGGACCACCAGCAGAGGTCCTGCCTGACAACAATTTGGATGCCAGTGTCATCGAGTGGGTTTGGGTGGAGGTGATTGGGCAAAGCAGTGATTTGAGAACCTAGTGCTGGTGACACAATGGCCCCCTAGGCAAGGAAGAAAGTTTAAATATGCTAGCTATGATCTCAGTGAACCCAGAACTCCAAAAGGGATGATGGGAGTATGAGATCAAGAAGTGTCCTCTTCAGCCCTTTTCCCTTCACCTCCATAAACTCTTCAACAAACTCGTCCAATGCTTTCTATGTCTCAACCACCCCTTTTGCATCTGGAACTTCGAAGCACTGCAAATGATAGATAGATCAGCTTAGTGCACCGTGCAAATTGCCAGAACTACCTGGGTTTGACCCTAAGTGATCTATATAGGAATTAATGTCCCTGTACTGGCAAATTTCTACTGGCAACATCTTCTTCTGAGATCAGTGTATTTTGGCACATCAAACCCATTCAAGTTCAAGCTGCTTTCCATTCCAATTCCTACTAGTATGACCATCAAACAGCCTGCTACCAGCCATATCCCACCATGAGACTCTTCCTTCAATTTCCAAGTCAATACTGGCCCGTACGCATTTGCGTATGAAAGCTGGGTTTGACCAGGCCAATCTGTGAGGTCATTTCATCTACTTTCTTATTTTTTCCACATTGCGCAGACCATGGCCCTCATCAGAACCTACTTATACACTGTACACCATACAACTAGCTTGGGTGCACAGATGCATACATGCACCATCATTGACTTGCATTTAGGTGAGTACTGGGTCTAACTCCTGATCACCACCTTGCAAAGTTCTGAGTATGTAGGACAAGCACTTTTTTTGCCATCCCAGTCAGGCCATTTCTTACACTTGAATTGGGTAGACCTCCTTGTGCATCCAGTCCTAGAACAAAAGTTCTACTAGTACAACATCTCTGCTTGTCTAACGGTCATATGACACTCCACCCAACTGAAAGACAAAAGTCAGATTCAACTCCCAACAATGGACATGAACCGAGCCTGTGCTACCTTTTTACCTTTGCCTTTAGTAAGTAAGCCGCTCAACAAACAAGCCCCTCTACCAATGTTCTATACCAATGACCCCATTTGCATATTGGACTTCTGCCATAAGCCATTGACTTTGACATTGCAAATCCAATATCACCATAGCTAGCTAGGTTCGATTCCCAGACTAATCTATGTGAACTCACATTTGTCAACCAAGTTTTTACTACAAGTTCAAGCTGCTGTTCCCAATTCCCAGTACTACATAGTATGACCATTGAACAGTCTCATGAGAGACCCTTGTAGCCCATCATGAAGCTCTCCAAGCTCAACTTCGGTGCTTGCCCATACATGAAAACTGAGTTCGACTCCCTGAGCAGGCTAATCCTTGAAGAATATTTTCTTTTTTTTTCTATGTTGCTCAATTAATTCAGGCAACCAATGAGTATAAGAGAGAGAAGAGGAGAAGGTCTGGAGGTTAGGACAGATGGCGCATGACTTGCAAGAAAGAATTTTTGATTCTTTGAGCCTGAGAGTTCTCAAGCCAACCTCCTGAGAGAGGCTGAATTCAAGCTAACACTATGAGAGCTAGTTTTAAGTATGAGTAGCAGAGGTGTAGTAGTGAAATGAAATAGGGATGGTGGGTGGGGATGCAAATGTGTGACATAAGATCTAATCGACAAGGAGCACTGCAAGCGCAGTGTAAGACGACAAGGTGCATAAGTAGTGAGTAGGTAACTTACCTGCAAGCACAGTGTGAAATGATGGGGGTCTCCTCAATGACACCCACAGGTATATAACTATAATATACGACAAAGGAGGAGGTGAGCAAAAGGAGGAGGTGAGCAAAAGGGTGAGTGAACAAAGGAAAGTGCCAATATCTAGGCCCAAATTAATCCTGGGCAATCACACCCCATCACATTGCCTGATCTATTAATTTAGGCAACAACTGATGAGTATGAGAGAGAGAAGAGAAGGTCTAGAGGTTAGGATGAATAGTGCATGACTTGCAAGAAAGAATTTTCGATTCTTTGAGCCTGAGAGTTCTTGAGCTGACCCTCTGAGAGAGGCCAAACTCAAGCCAGAGCAGTAAAATCCTGAAGAGCAGGAGGTTCAAAAGGTATGACATGAGTGTAGGCCATGTGAAGGAGGGAAAGGGAAGTAGAGGATCTGTGCTGGGCTGTTTTCTATGTATAGCTTGTAGGAATTGCTGCACTACCATCTGAGCAATTGAATTTTGTAGTCAGAATATCTCACAGTGGTGGCCTCTGAGGTGATGCTGCAACAGAAACTGTGGCCAGCATAGAGGTCTGGGTTGTAGCTGATGAGGGCAAGGGCTTCACAGATGGATTTGACAAAGTATGAATAGGAGAGGGGCTTGCTGTCAGGTTGCTCAAAAAGTGGCATGTTGAAGTCATGGGGGAGTTCAAGGAAGAGGAATTTGAGTGCAGCAATGAGGCAGGTGGGGCAGCCAGGGGCAGAAGTGATGGTGATAGTGACACCTTTGCAGAAGGGGTCGGTTTTGGATGTGGGGAGTGTAAGGTGGGTGTGGGTTGCATTTTTGAAGTTAGGGAGGAATTGGATAGATCGGCATGTCAGATTCAGACTTGTGTTGAACTTACTGTCCTTCCCAGTGGTGAATTTGCCGCTGCATAGAAGACCTGAGTATGCAAGGCAGCAGGCAGCATAGATTGTACCATGGCCAGCTGTTGTGCCAGGCTTGAGCTAGGAGGAGGGCCATGAGGATGGGGAGGGTGATGGACTGTACAGGCTTGTGATCCCATTCTCCATGATAATGCTTGATTCCATGGATGAGGTGCTGTACCAGTAGGGACTCTGTAGCATCAAAGAGGAGGTTTGTGTCAACATAAAGGGAGTGCACAGTGGTGAGATAGGCCTTGACTGTTTTGGGTTGAATGCAGCTGCCAAGGCTCACAACCCAGGAGAGGATTGCTGGCTGTTAAGCTGGTAAGATGGAGCTATCAGCATTGTAGAGGTTATTGAGCTGGACATGGAGGATAAGTTGTCACTTGCCTGTTGAGTAGGTTTTGTGTGTGCTGGCAGCAAGCCCATGCCAGAGGTAAAATGCAATGGTCTTGGTGTGGTGTCAATTTTGGTCGTACCACCAAGTTGGAGGGTCTTTGAGAACAGCTTTCTGTTGAGTGATGGTGCTATCTGGAACATGTAGTTAAATGCAAAATAAGAGGCAGCATCAGCAATGCAATTCTCAGAAGAAGAAATCCATGCAGAAGAGAATGAGAAGTCAAGGCAGCAGGCTAGGGCAATCAGGTGCTGAACAAGCTTCATGGTTGGCATTGACCAGATGGATAAGTTGTGAATCGTGTTGAAGACTGCTATGATGTGGTGACCATGGAGAGATTCTTCCCAGCACAGGATTGCATAGATCACTGCATACATTTCCTTTACCTGAATGTGTTCTAGGCAAAGGTGGCAAGGGCAGTGAGCTGCAAAACATATTGTCCCAAAGTGGCTGCCAATCCCTTTTGCACCACTGGTGTCTGGGAAGATGTCAAGCATTGGGCAAGATTGTGAAAGGAAGTGGATCCCATTTCAAGTGATGGCAATGGTGTGCCACCAGTGGATGTCATGGTGAGCTGACTTGCAGATGAGTCTCCACATGAAGCAGAATAAAGCAGGGAAGGATGATGCAAAATCATACAATCCTCAGAGGAAGGCTCATGATGCAGGGATGACCTGTGAGGTGAACTGCAGGAAGCCAGTGAGATCATCAAGCTTGTGGCATGTGCAGTGGCATCATTTCACTGAAGTGGAGGTGAGTTCATGGAGGTAATTGAGTTTCTCCATTGAGAGGTAGACTTCCATGGAAATCAAGTCGAGTTCTAGCCTCAAGAACTCAATTGATGTGCCAGCCAATTACCTTTAATGGCTGGAAGGTGAGCTCAAGCTGGTGCCCCAGGTTGAGGGCTCAGTGGAGTGTGCATTTTGCTATGCCTGAGGATGAGCTGGGTGAGAATATACCCAAGAAATTGTCAAGGTAGTGGCAGAACCATGCCAGTATATTGCATTGAAGGATCTAGTGAAGAGCTCTGCAAAAAGGTTGAAGATGTATGATGTGGAGCAGCAGCCAAACCCAAGAACAAGGTTGTAGTAGAAGTTCTCAAGCCATGTAAAGCTGAGGAGTGGCCAGTTCTCTGCATGGACTGGTATGTGCCAAAATGTGGATTCCAGATCCAGCTTGAGTAACTGGGATCCAGGCCCAGATGCTACTAGATTGGCAATGACCTGATTGACCATGTCGTAGTTGATGGCTGCCTCTGAATCTGAGATACCATCATTGAATGAGTTGCCTTTAGGCCAAGACAGGTGATGAATGCAGCGGATTTTGAAGGAGTGCTTGCATGCAACTGCCATGGCGAGGCATGAAGGTTGGGGAATGGTGGGGCAGGAAACAGGCCATGTATTTGCCTGTTAGCAACCTGTGTGGCTATGTCATTGAAGAGTGTGGTAGTGACATGGTCATTCTCAAATGCAGACCTGAGACTTGAACAATCTTGGGGCTTAGAGTGGTCACCAGTGAAGCCCAGACTAGCACCATATCATATTATTTGAATTAAGGTAGATACAAGAATTTTGTCAGGATAATCACATAAGCAGCAGGTCCACACCTCATTCAGTGTGGAGGAGATGCAAGAAAGGTGAGAGAGGTCTGTGAGGGGTGTGTTGGTGCATGAGTTGGTGTTTGGGTGGGCAGGAGGAAGAGGGAGGTTAGGAGCAAGGGGTTTGAGTGGGGAAAGGCCAGAAACAGGTGTGGTGTCACCCTGAGACAGGCTAGGGTGAGCAGACATGGTGGATGTGGGACTACTTACCCTGCCAGGGGCCTAATCCTTATGAGCATGTTTTCCATGGTCTGCCTTCCTGCAAGTCAAGTATGAGTGTGGGCATCCCCAAGGGCAAGGATTTGCAGTGCATTTTCCCTTGGAATTTGTGGCAGACCTTGTTGGATGGAGTGTGATGGTTGCCAGAGGACTTTGATGCCTTTGAGGGTGAGAGCTTGTGATGCCCAAAGACATGCTTGTTCAGGAGGTCTGATGCTGGTGTGCCTCAGCCCAGGTATATGCCTGCTGCTATCTCTGACCATCAATGGTTGAAGAAGACTGAGTGGTAGTCATACATCGCTGACCACTCATAATCAGCAATGAGATCAGTGAGGTGAGCCATGTACTCATGAGAGATGAAGAGGACAATGTCAGTCTTGGGGAAGTGGTAGCTGAGGATGTTGAAATAGTGGTTGAGGGGAATGAGGACAGAGAAGGAGATCTTGTACTCCTTGGTGGCATGGTGGCTAATCTCAAACTGATTGGTTGCTCCATTAAACGTGTACACAGTTGCATGACCATGATTAGTGGGGTCAAGCTTGTGCAAATTGCTGGCTTTGAACTTGTAGGTGATGATAGCCATGATAACCACCACCTCAACATTGGGGAAACAAGCTCAAAGGGAAATGGGCAGAGGACATACCATTAGCTGCTGCTGCCAAAATGGGTGGGATGAACTCTGAGTTGGGTGCTGCTGATGCTGTTGGCATTGCTGGAGCTGCTGCGCTCCCAGTGGAGCTCATCCTGAGCTGGAGCTCCTCAATCACACTTGTCAGAGCTGTAACTGAGTTGCTGAGTGTGTTGAACATATCTGCAGAGATAGGAGTAGGATCAGACATGGTGGGCAAAGGAAGAGAAGCAGAGATAGAGTGGGCTCTGGTAAAACAACCATTGGGAGTGCATTGTGGCAGATTAGGAAGTTTCTTTGAGGTTCCTTGCATGCACTGGGCACTGAGATGGAAAAGAAAACTGATTGATTAGATGCAAATGTGTGATGTAAGATCTAATTGACAATGAGTGCTGCAAGTGCAGTGTGAGACAACAAGGTGCATAAGTAGTGAGTAGGTAACTTACCTGCGAGCACAGTGTGAGACAACAGGGGTCTCCTCAACAACACCTGCAGGTATAGAACTATAATATATGACAAAGGAGGAGGTGAGCAAAATGGTGAATGAACAAAGGGAAGTGATATCTAGGCCCAAATTAACCCCAGGCAATCACACCCAGTGTAAAGTCGATCTGGGAAAAACAAGGCAAATCAAGACAAACCATATCCACCAAAAAAATCTTGTTCTGACTTGGCTGCTCTCAATTTTTTAGACTTTTATCAAGGTGGATCAAGTGAAATTGAGTTGCTAGATATTGCTTGAGCTCATCCAGGGTCTGCTTACTAGAACACAAAAATATAATTTATTGTCAAGATTCCTTGTCAAATACAAACACATAACAAGTCTATGTAATTAATGATGTCCAGCATGCTCCAACCCATTGCTTGTCAAATCAACCCTCATGAATCCAGGAATTGTTGACATCACCGGCATCAAGGTGATTGCTATGGGGATAAGTCAGAGAACTCGAAGTAGAGAATCTATGGCACATACCTTGACTGGCTATAAGCTCTCCTTACTCCCAACACTCCCTGCTGCCAGCTGCTTCCCAGTTGAGAATCCAGTGTTTGTGGATATCAACATTGCCAGTATCAAGTGATCCTGATATGGATGTGAGGATCAGATAAGCAGATAGAGAATCCATGGCTCACACCTAGCGCTGTGTGCAACATTGTACCTTGATGGATTTTGCAACTTGTATCTGGCTTGTGTCATCAGTGCAATGGTCAAAAGGAGAAATAAACATGTACCTTGATGCACATACTGTAGCATTATGACCAAGTGTTTGCAGGGTGTGATGCATGACACAAGGTGTTCACTAGAGAAGGTGTTCACTCCAGCCAAAAAGGGAAATTTTCGGTGCGGAGCACCCGGCCCAATGACTTTTGGGAGCATTTTTGAGGGGTTTTGAAGAGATTTTGGGCCGTGATGCGTGATATGTACCAAAAGTGTTCTGTTCGTGACCCCCTGTTTCACGTGATGCGAACACTCGGTCGTAATGCTACAGTATATGCACTCAGCGGTAGTGTTGGGTATAAAACTCAGAGGGGTGTAACTAATATGTAAGTTACTAGGGCAAAATTTTTGGCTAGGTATAATA
>JAGGAW010008787.1:0-13051 GCA_017657375.1 Termitomyces sp. T27 | reverse complement strand
GCCACTCACTTCTGGCTCAACGAAGGCTGGACCACTTATATTGAACGTGTGTTGCAGCAGAAATTGCATACACCTGCACATCGAGACTTTTCGTATATCATCGGTGCCAAGGCACTTAAGAACGCTCTTAAAGAATTTGAGAAAGAACCTAGATATCAGCGTCTCGTTATTGACTTCGAAGTCGGCGAGGATCCCGACTCTGCGTACGGTAGCATTCCGTATGAGAAAGGCGCAAATCTCATCTTCCACCTCGGTGAGTCCCTCGTTACCTTCTTTTCTCGCTCTTTCTTCTTTCGCTATTCTCATTTCAAACAGAGCGCAAGCTGGGAGGCCTTGAAGTGTTTCTTCCATACGTCAAGGACTACGTAAATACCTTCATTGGAAAGAGCATCACCACGGAGCAGTGGAAAGAACATCTCTACGGATATTGGGAGAAGCATGGCGGTACAGAGAAGACCAAAATTCTTGACTCTATTGATTGGGATGTGCGTTACATATATTCTTCCCCAGGCTCGGCAAGACCCATGACTAATGCATACGATTGAACATAGGCTTGGTTCTATGGACAAGGCCAGCATCTTCCTGTCGAACTGGAATATGACACCTCGCTGGCCAAAGAAGTTTATACCCTTGCCTCGGATTGGGACGTCTCCCGCTCCACACCTGACACTGCCCGGCTGAAGTTTAAAGGGTCTGACCTTCAGAGATTCGACTCGAACCAAATCAGTCAGCCTACCGCAGATTCACTTGTCTTACACCATTTGTCTGACTGATTCTCAATAGTTGCCTTCCTTGAACGCCTTCAGTCATATCCGCCATTGCCGGTATCCCACGTGCGCCACCTCGGCACACTTTACAAATTTGCTTCCACATCCAATGCAGAGGTCCGCTTCCGTTTCTACGAACTTGCTCTCGCAGATCCCCGTTCCGAGTCTGCAAAGGCATTTGCCGCCGATGCAGTAAATTGGATCGTCGGGGCAGACTCAGAGTCTGGATTGATTATTGGGAGGATGAAATTCTGTAGACCCACATTCCGTTATGTCTTTAAAGTGGATGAGGGCCTGGCTGTGAAGGTCTGGAAGAGCAAGAAAGATGCATTCCATCCCATTGCGAAGAGGTTAATTGATAAGGTAATTCAGACGAAGAAAGACTGCTGCGTCACTTGAAGTACTCAACACTTTTCAATGCAGGATTTGAAACTCAATTAACGGAAGCAGAAAGTGAATGTTCTTTGTCGCGAAGAACTGCTTCCACGTACATATGTAATCAATTACCGGAAAATCACTTAAGTAGATGCAGAGAATCTAAGTCGCAATTAAGGAAACAGATTGGCGCTGAAAGTGCCTATCTCGCGCCAAAATTGAATTCTAAAGGGTGCACACCTATTCAGTTGTGTCTATTTGAACCCACCCCACAGATCTCCGAATACGTCATCCTTCTTTGGCTGAACCAAACCAGCACTGGTCGCCGCACTGGAACTTGAAAATAACCCAAATGAGTCCTGTGCAGGAGCAGTAGGAGCTGTAGAAGGTGATGATCCCCACACCGCCGATGTATTGAAGAGCCCGGATTGCTGCTGTTGGCTCAGAAGTCCTGTTTGAGATGCTCCCCAAGGGTTGTTCTGCGCAGCAGGCGTGGCAGCAGGAACTCCCCAGCCAGAACTTACTCCCCATGCGCCAACCCCAGATGTACCAAGCATACTAGTAGCTGACTGCTGCTGTTGGGGGACTGTTGCCTGTGTGGCCCACGGCGAGGTAGCCGGGGTAGTGCCGAACTGCCCAAAGGTCGATCCAGCAGGTGCAGACGTGGGCGTCGGGGAGGCAAAAAGGGAAAGGATATCCTGCTTGACATCCTTCTTAGGTGCTTCAGGTACGGGAGGGGCAGGGGAAGTCGGTGCGTGGAAGTCGAGAGAAAAGAGATCATTTTCTGGCACCTTAGATTGTGGTGCCTTGGGTTGCGTCGGTGCTGGAGCAGGTGCGGGTGTGGAGGAGACCTTGGTCTCTCGCTGTGATGAATGCGTGGCAAAATTGGTTGAAAGGAGTGGATGGGCTTGAGGCTGACGAGTGGTGGTGGCTGATGCACGAGTGGAGACGCTTGTGGTAGAGTTATGGGAAGATTGGGATGCAGATGGCGGAGGCTGCTCCTGTTGTAGCTGCGGAGCAGAAGTTCTGACTGTATTCTCAAGATCGGAAGGATTTGAAGGAGGAGGCCCCTCCAGAGCCCATCGTTTAGACTCATATTTCGAACGTATGAAGGATTCTATTTTGCTTTTTTGATAATATGAGTATAACTCTCGAAGATGAGAATGATAATGACGTACTGCTCAGGAGGAATATGCCCCGGCTTCAGATGTGCCTCCCAGTACAGGTTCGCCAGATGGTTCCCCCACTTTTGAATCGACTGATCTTACATTAGCTTGATGGTGAAAGATGAGGACAAAACCGACCTCCATCTGCTCTGGTGTCCAGGTGTCGAGATCGACGGATTTGACTTTGCTGATATGGGTGCCCATGCCACGATGTATGCCTGAGCATCGAATACAGAGAAAAACTCCGCTGAAGAAGCATTAATGTTAGTTGACGAGATATAGGGAGCACGTACAGGTTCCAGGAAGCCCATCGGGGATCTGAAGAGGTGGTGAGGTGGACGCGTGCCAGAATGAGAAGATCACGGACCATTGCGTTTGCAGTCAGCACATACTTTGTTCTCTGGCCGCTTTACAAGCTCGCGCAAGATGCGAGTAAATCGTTCAGTGGTTGCCTTGTCTTGTCGGGACATACTTATAACGTAGTGGTTGTGGTTTGGATTTCTCTGAGTCACAGCCACATTGACATCACACGCAACCCGGGCCGGGCACTGAATATTGAATGTGCATTTGGCCTCTGAGTTGGCTATTGTATGTATCTCTGCATTCTCCGAGATCATCACAGTGTCTCCATTTTGGCTGTACCGACTTGCTGGATGAGTATCCAGAAACAGTCATACGTGACTAGTACCAGGATATGATGCTTGATCTTGTGGCGCTCCTGGCAATGGTAGGGTTATCGACGGTCTCAGGAGTCTTGAATGCATCTGGAGTAAATGAATGCCGTAAGTCTTCGATCAGGGTCAGACGCCAGAGAACGCCTTTCCATCTCGAGTTCCTGTGGCACTAGTCATGAGAAAGATATATAACCAACCCATCACTAACGCGTGTCTCAGTATCTATGAAGCCACTCAAAAGGATATCATTCACTTCTTGACCTTACACACAAATATAACCGTCAATTCGAGCACAGAAATGCTTGGTGTAGCTCTTCAGCTAGCTCCTTTCGTTGTGACTTGTCATTCTTCTCGTCGCACTTGGGCTTAGTGTTCGTAAGCGTTCAAAGATCGGACAAACAGGGCCGAAGATTGTTTGATCAATACGGAGGGATTGTGCCACTGAACATACTTAGCGGGTTTAGTGAATTCATACAATCTATGTATATCTGTGGTTCTTGGATGTGATTTGCGACTTTGCCTTTTCACTTGATTTTCACCTACTCAAATACTTGTCTTCCCAGATCTAGATGGGCTGTTTTCGAGAAGAGACAAATCCGATGGCAATCAACATTTCCTGGTAAAGATTTCCTGGTAAAGGGATTCATTGCAGTGAGTTCACTTATAAGTATCCAGTCTTGTTCATCTCGTGTATCAATTGAGTGGCGTCATAGGCGTAAGTTGCCAGGAAATAATCCATCCCCCTTAACCTGTTACACGTAAACATTTCAGAGCCATCTCCCTACAAACTCTTGTCCTTGCTTGTATATGTTACCCTGAATGGATTCCGATCGCGCAAAAGGAAATGGACGCTGTTGCTGGGATTGATCGATTGCCGTCCTTCAAAGACCGACCTTTTCTTCCCTAGGCTATGATATCGTCCTTGGTACGTATTGGCCGGCCGTATCAGTCATGTCTGAACCCTTCGAACCTTGATGCTGAGGGCAACCTCAATTTGAAACCGATCTATGAAACAAAGTGCTTTTGGTTTCGATCGGCGCAGTTAGTCTTTTCTTGACATCATTTCAGCTTCCAATCTTCAACTTGAAGCTATAGAATCTTCGTCAACATTGGTGGGTCAGACGTACTTGATCTAGCGAAGCAGCGTTCAGAGAAGATGTTCGTTGTCGATAGATACATCCAACCTATGCTGACTGCTAGTATTCTTGTCGTGTACGTAGGTTACAAATTCCAACTCCGAGTCCTTTCCAGCTGTTTTTGAGCCTTGCTCCCCGCAGCGCGCAGAGCTTTCCAGAGGGGATGGGCTGAATGTGAAAAGGACTTAAGTCTTACTCTCGTGCCAGAAGAGAAGTAAATGCATATCAAAGAAATGACTTCATTCCCCGCTAATCGCGTCCTATGAGTCCTCTGGCCTTTGCACTAAGCAGCCGATATATGACTGCCATTAAGTATATTCAAGTTTATGAAGAGCTTTCAACTGACCTTGCCCGCATATAATATCTGGGAAATGAAGTTTCGAAAAGTCGATGGTGACCGGTGACCGGTGACCGTTGAACGTTGACTGTTGAGCAAGTCAATGCTTAGTATGTAGTTAGACCAGTGGTCGGTCAAGACAAGTATTGTTCCGCAGATTGAACAAACGGTGAGCAACGAGTTAATACAGCAGGTAACGAAATGAGCTAGAAGTATAGAGGTAGAGCCATGCGTGTGGTAGGATTGTCCTAAGATTGCCCTCGATATGACAAGAAAAGATGGGGAGAATATCAGAATGTCCATGTACTTATAGGTCACATGCAAGAAAGGTACTACCAGCTACCAGATGAGCAAACGGAGACGGGAAGTGCCTAGTTAGAAAGTGACAAAATTACACGAGATCTGGATGGTCTATTGTATGGACGAAAGCGAATGTGAAAAGCATGAAGAAAATTTGACCTTTAGAACCATCGTGGTATTAGGCGTGAAGTGACATAAGGGAGAGCACTGTGAAGAGGCATTGGTTACAAGGAGCGTGAGACATGGGGAGAACATACGGTGATCAAATCCTAAAAGGGATGAACGTCTACCTACGAGCTGGAATACGGATGACATTCCGGCGTTGGGGTTGAGTAACTTCATTACGGAAGATCTGTTAAACTATGTCAGTTTCTGTATGTCGGAGAGATAGCTGAGGCATAACACACCCTCACGCGCTTATCGGACATGTCGTCGTCGTCATTGTCGCCACGAATTTCCATAGACTTGCGCTTGATACGAATCATCAAAGGAAGAGACTTCTGAGCGTCGGGCTAAAATACGTGTCAGAAACTAGGCCAGACAGATAGAAAAGATACATACAGGCGTCACGGGGCCAGAGAATGAAGACACAGAAGATTCGGAGCTATCAGAGGACTCGGACCCTGCTTCAGACCCGGAGCTGGGAGAGATGCAGACGTCCATACTAGAAGAGTCCTCGGGATACTGTAAATCCATATCCCAAACTATGGCATCTTCATCAATGTGGACGTCAAGGGGCTGCCAGACTGCCGGCGGCTCCACTTGCTCGGCCGCACGGACGTTGATCGAATCGATGTCGGTGGCATCACGGGGGAAGAGGTCGCCGTCATCAGAAATGGCAGACCAATGCGAGTGAACGTTGGCATTCGCGGGCTGACCAGAAGTGAGGGTAGTCGAGGAATAGAGCGATCCTGAACTGAGAGCGCTGGTGGTACCGTTAGGGGAGGTGATCGTTTGAACAACTTGAGGGATCGAGCATGTCAGGACAGGACGCTTCTGGGAAACGCTCGGTCGCTGAGACCGGATAACTTCAGAAGGAGGTGTGACAACCTCGATGATGGGTAGCGGGATAACGCTGACTTGTTTCTGAGGGCAGTTGACGGCTGCGACTACGTCAATGGTCAAACCAAGGTTCTGAGCACGCGTCTTGGCGTGGCCTGTAGGCGCGAGTGAGGCGCGGATACGAGAAGCGACATGGTTGTAGTGGGCATTGGAGCGGCGGAGGATGAGGATGAGGTTGCGGAGGTGGTGGGGTTGAAGGAGAGTAACTTTAGAAGATGAAGACGTCATAGCAAAGAACAAAGGTGAAATGAAGCGTCCGGTTGAGATGTTAAAGAACGGATTGATATGTCGCTGGCGACCAAAGAAAGTGAATGAGAAAGATCGTCGAGAGTCGTATCACGCGCGGCGTGTGATCAAAGGAAACGAAGAGCGAACCACAAGACTGGATAAAAGAGAGAGTCGGAGATGCTGCAGACTTGTTGCTGATTTGCCCCTTCACCTGCGTGATGTTATATGGAAAAATATACCTGGACCCACAACCGCCTGCGCCACGGAGAAGTCCGTGAAAAGACAAAAAACAAAGGAACAAGAACAAGAGCAACGCAGCTATTTCGAGGGGTCGTTGGTCGCGCTGCCCTGCTTCCTTTGTACTTTTGTTCTGCCGATCTTGACATCAAAACCCTTTTTGGGGAATGTTATTGTTTTTAAAGTTCATACGTAACCACTGGCTCCTCACCGTCCTGCCATAACAAGTATGCCATACCTGGCTAGACTCTCGCCGTCCTTTGTAGCACTCTGGAGCCGCCCACGGCGGCCTGATGCGTTTTTGGGGTGAAGGTCACCAGATTGGACTGTAAATAATGCGACATACGTAAGCTCACCGTATCAGGATCAAACTCACCTTTGTAAGGTGCATTAGTTCTGTGATCATTGAATCTAGTGTGGCGAACTATCTCGCTTCCATTGGATGTCCTCTACGATGGTTCGCGTCGACGCCGACGAGATATTCAATCTTGATCTTCCTCAAGCTTGGAAATAGGCAGGGTAAGTTTCAACTCCTTGATCGTTGCTGACAGTGACCGGCCTACGAACATTACTGTAATCCACAAAGTCAATTATCTTCTTGACATGTATTCCAGCCTTTACAGGCACCTGATTTACATGTTAATTGTGCTTGAAACAGCTGACAAGGCAAAGCCTTAAGAGCTGGACCCACAAAGTCTCTACCCAATCAGCATCGTTGGATATAGGAAGGTGAAAATGATACAAAGCAGAATACAAGGACTTTTGCTTTGCCTGCGACCCATTCGGTTGAATTGGTCCTATCTTGTCTGCGGACGCCGTACCGCGAGGAGGCGTGGCCCGCCCTAATCGATATGTATCCTTCATATGTCCATAATCCATGACCCGAAATTCTCGTCTTATTGTTGTCCTGATTCCAGTGCGTATAACGACCATTTGGCTGGAGCCTAATTTAGATTTCGATCATGATCACCAGGAACTGTCCTTCACAAGATCTCATTTCGTGCTCACCGGATTTCAACAAACGTCGATCATCTTTCTCTAACGAAATATCACACAATTTCCGCCAATTTCTCGACCTCACGAGTCGCCACCGGAACGAAAAATCATCAGTACGCTGCTCATCAACAGGTTTTATACTTATGTTGCCTCATATACCGGTCATCTAAACCGGAATAACTCATCTATGGCAGCATTACGTGCTCCTGAATATCCTGTAAGATCGCCTGGTTTAGTAGGCAGTTGGTACCTTTCAACCCGGAAGACATCGGAGGGGAAGGAGATTGTTCATACCGAGCTTGCTGTTGGACAATCGAACAACCCCGTCTCCTCCAGAAATCCTTTGAAGCACGGCCATCTGATCCTTTGAAATGTCAGCCGGATATGGAGGTGCCGATTGTCAAACTACATACCTCAGCCATCTAGTACAACGTATTTCGAGAAGGACGGGCCATTTCACGATCATCTAATTTACAGCCCACAAGATCTCTATAGAGCCATGTCTCCTTTTTGCAATTCGTTTATCACTTCGCTTTCTGTCTTCTGTATTGACCGATGTGCTTCTGCAGTGTCGTCGGATGTGTCGTATATAAGTAAATGATTTTGAGGATCGGTCGCGGGGTCTAGTCTAAACAAAATATCAAGTACTCAAGTACACAGTATGTGGGGTATGTATATGAGGGTCCGACAAACAGAAGAAGAGCATTTCACTAGGTATTTCGTCCTCTTCTACCTTTGAGGTGGTCTTGGTACATATATACTTTGATCGTATGAGAACTCAGTCTTTCTGAATTCTATATATTGATGGGATGATACCTTCTCCCTGACTGGTACCTGCGGTAACCTCGAATATGTCGGATCTCCGCCACCCTGCCTAAAGCAGAGGCGCCTGTTTAGCACAATACAATCGTATATATGCATTAATCTCATCAAGAAAAATGGACGGCGCAGCGTGCGACCGTTCGTTCTCGCGAGACACCATAAGATAGAATTAGGACGAGGTTATTTTCTGGCGGAGCTAGTCAACGATACTGGCATCAAGTACACATCGTGTGCAGTATCTGAAATGGCTGTGTTACATATCCAAATTGCAACGTGTGGGGTATAGATAAATCAATACAAATGCAAGACTAAGCTTCAGAAGAGAAAAGCATGATAGGCATGGTGAGCCAGATATCAATTGAGGTCTTCACTCGGTCTGAGTGAGTCTTTGGGGCGATGTTTCACGATCCACGGGTGGGTGAGAACAATGGAGAGCGGTAGACGATGTCGCGCGTCGTATTGAAGGAGCTTGAATTAAGAGTAAGTGGAAGAACGGGTGCGGATGGAGGAAGATGGAGACCTTGGTGATGAGGTCTTTCACTTCTGCACTTAGCGTTGCAGGGAATCTGAGGTCTACTTTGGCTATGCGTCTGTAAGTGTCTGAAAGGACATGAATGCATAGAAGAAATTGAGGAAAAGAGAAGAGCAATTACTGGAAACGCTGCTTCGATCTTCAAAAGGAGGATTACCGATGAGGAATTCATAAGTTAGTACACCCAATGCCCACAAGTCGACTTCCTTGGTATGCTCTCGGCCTTCAACCATCTCCGGAGGTAGATAGTCCAACGTCCCGCAGAGTGTCATTCGTCTGTTGCCTGGCGCATGGACACTCCAACCAAAATCCGCGATCTTAAGCTCCCCGTTGATGCCTAGCAGCAGGTTCTCAGGTTTGATATCACGGTGAATGACGTGCTTTCCGTGGAGGTAATTCAGTGCATCTGCCATTTGATCGATATAGCGCGCACTGCGGCGCTCAGAAAAGCAGCCGTGTTTGCTGAGCTGCCTGTAGAGCTCTCCCCTCCCGGCAAACTCGAGCATGAGAAAGATGCGTTTGGTGTCGTGGAAGTATCCATAGAGGCGTAAGATGTTGGGATGCCGTAGGTTCTGTTGGATCTCAATCTCGCGCCGGATTTGTTTTTCGACCTTATTCTGCACAATTTCGGATTTATAGAGGGTTTTGAGGGCGAGAATGTATTTGGGCTCTGCTTTGGTACGGACCATATAGACTCGCCCGAATTTGCCCTTGCCAAGGGGCCGGCCCATGTCAAAGTCGGACAGGTGCCATTCCCTTGTGGGGTATTTTCTGGAATATGATGAGGTTGAGGTTAATAGATGATACTAAGAAACAGACCTTGATACACTGGAGTCTAGTGCGAGCTCCTCGGCGGCTTCGCCGTAGACTGCTTGGCCACGCTTCTCATCGTCGATCTCGAGACCACCATCATATCGTCCGATATCTACCGATGGTTGAGTTTTTGCAGCGGTTGGAGGAGGCTGTTTGACTTGATGACGGAGAGAGGAGGGGCCATGCGTTGGTTTGACTGGGACACCAAATTTGGGCGGCAGTTTGGATTGACTTGCAGACCGTGAGTAGGGTGTGAAAGGTTTCTTTGAAGAGAGCTCGAGGGCCTCAATCTGTCGAGTTATTGAGCTCACCGTCGCCATCCTTGCAGTCGCGTGCAAAGTCTGTCTTCGGTTCGTTTTCGCGTCAGGGTCACGTGGGCATCTTCGCAATATTGAACACTCCAGAAGGACTCCGACAAGTTTTTGACAAGTTTCTGAGTCTCTCCGGGTCTGTCAATGCTCCGTCGACTGGCCAAAACACGGAAATAGATAACTTCAGACCATCTGCCTCTATTTCTCCTCTTGCCTTTCTAATTCGGCTTTGTGCTTACCCCCAGAGCTGTAGCCTATGAGTCATCGAGACGGTCATATGAGCATAAGTATTCGTGCCGCAGGCAGAATACGACGATTATCAACTACATCAGAATCCCGATTCTTCTATAGATCTAAGTAGGCCATATTAAACTCTAACTCTGGTCTGCTCAATCGGAACCACATCAGGTGCCCACCGGACTGATATCCAGTTGAAGTACTATAACTCGCAGGCTATTTATCACCCCCTCTTTGCTCTCCTTCCCTCCTTTCCCGTATACCGCCACTGCAAAACATCGGTGCGCTTCCCATCGTCGTTCGGTTGCCGTCCAATAGCCCCTTCGATAGTCCCTTCGATCGTCCCAATGGCAGGTACCGTGGATGGTGGCGAGTCCGAAAAGCCTGAGGATTACTACACGGGAAATATACACAACATAAGCAGTGACGACGGATTTCATGATGCACACCAAACTAGCGCCATCTTGCCTCAGCTCACCGGCGTAAAGGGATTATGGTACCATCCACTAACTCAGGTTGGTATGTTGACTCCAATCAAATCAGTCTACTTCCTCATCGTACAGGCAGTCCTTCTTGGTTTCGTTTGCTTCATGTGTCCTGGTATGTACCAACGTCACTAACGAAGTGGTCATCCAGTCTCAAATTGAAACATGCTCACAGGCCTCTTCAACGCGTTGAATGGACTCGGAGCTGGAGGTCAGGTAGATTCTACCACAAGTGCCAACGCCAACTCAACCTTGTATGCGACGTTCGCTGTTGGTGCCTTCTTCGCCGGGTATGTCAATATATTGATTGCACGTAACCTGCTGTCGAGTGGCACTTTACTCATCACCCCCTGGTTCTTCCACCGCTCCACAGATCAGTCACGAACAAAATTGGGGCAAAGCGTGCCCTCTTGTTTGGGAGCACGGGGTACGCGCTGTACATCGGGTCTTTTCTGTACGTAAGCCCTACTGCTGTCTTTCTTACGTTCATAGGTGTATTCTGTTCGCCCAGCGCGGTAAACATTCATCCCAAGGCAGGCGGATTTGTCATCGTCGCCGGCGCATATCTCGGGTTCTGCGCGGGACTTTTGTGGACGGCTCAGGGATCCCTGATGCTTGCATACCCGACAGAGTCGCAGAAGGGTCTCTTTATCGGGGTTTTTTGGGCCATATTCAACCTCGGCGCGGTCGTCGGCGCGTCTGTCTCATTAGGGGAGAATTTTCATTCAAAGGTATTGTCAGTGTTCATGCATATCCATTCTTTCTCCGGTTTCCCTCTCCAGTTCCACGTGAATTAAAGCGTATTTCTATCTGTGTAGGCAAACTCCGGTAAGTTCTCAATGAACTTCGTCACTAAATGGTTATGCTCACAAGGCTCGAATTCTCAAGTCGGGAATGGTACTTATGTATGTGATTTCTCTCACATGTCCATACAGTGTCCATTCCACTCACTTTTTTCACTTTGAGATTGCTTTCCTGATACTAACTCTCATTGGCGTGCTCATCCCGTCGTTAATGGTGAATCCGAATCAAATGGTTAGAACAGATGGTACTAAGGTTACAGCGCCGCGGCACCCCTCCTGGAGAGTAGAGATCTACGGCCTTTGGATAACAATCAAGACCGACCCGATGATCCTATTCCTCTTTCCCATGTTCTTCACCTCCAATTGGTTCTATACTTGGCGTGTGTCCGGGTTTTTCGGAAGCATAGTAGTTTCTGCTGACTTGCACAATTTCAGAATTCAACGAGTATAACAATGCCCTGTTCAATATACGAGCGAGGTCTCTAAATAATTTGGTCTATTGGCTTGCCCAAATTATTGGCTCGATTTCGATAGGATTTCTTCTCGACCAGCAGACCATTTCCCGTCGCACACGAGCCTTCTCAGGCTGGACCATTCTGCTCATCATGGTTTTTGTTGTACACACCTGGGCTTACTTTTACCAAAAGTATGTTCCTTCTAGAAGCACTATGCACTATTAACCGTATTCTTCGCTTTACAGGGGCTACACACGAGAGTCAATTCCACCTGATGCGCAAAAAATGGATATTTATGATTCGGGATATACTGCAAAGATATTTTTATACATTTTATGCGGGCTCCTCGACGCGATGTGGCAAACCACAGCGTACTGGATCATGGGCGCGATGTCGAATGATCCTGCGAAATTGGCTCATTTTACCGGTTTTTGTACGTGTAGTTGTTTCGTGGTGTCGTAATGGAAGGCCAGCTGATTATGTTTCTTGCAGACAAGTCATTTCAGTCCGCGGGCGGCGCAGGCGTCTGGCGAGCTGATGCCGTCAAAACACCGTACGTACATCCCCACAAATTGATGGCCAATCCTGACATCAAACCTTTGCAGGTTCATGAATGTATTTATTTCTACCTGGGTACTTCTAGTTTCTGGGCTCGTTTTCGCCCTCCCCATGATTTTTCTACGTGTCAAGGAGCACACAGACTATGTGGACGAAGTACTGTGAGCAGATTCTCATTTCATGATTATTAACAGTGATTCTCACCCCACCTCTTTTCATAGGGCGCGGATGGACGACTTAGGGCATATCCGTGTTGCGGCGGAAATGCAGGCAAACAATGAAAAGAGGATACAAAGATCCTACTGACGAGCTTTATCATTTGCATTAATGTAGGGAAGTGCTCCTGTGTACAGTGGACTATTTATCTACTCACAATCAACGTGTAATAATCTAAATATATACGTATCCTGAGGTGACCGACGCCAACTTTCCGACAGTATGTACGTCTTGCCGGTGGTCTTGATGTAATTTATGCGAACGAAACAGATTATGTTGGTCGACGTCTGGATTCGATGGCAAAGTCAAGTACACCACCACTCGAAATCGACTCAGAACCATCGACCAACACCTTTTGATCTGACTGAATTTATTGTACTTCATAAGTGGTCTCTCTTCCGACAACAGGTCGCGCACGCGATTAGTATTAAATTGACGTTCACGGATGTGATAATGAGCCTTGAATCGATAACTGCCCTATCCTTTCTGGCCTCGAATTTCTGAAGGCCTGCAAATATAACCATGCTATATGCAGACGAGT
>JAGGAW010008786.1:0-13145 GCA_017657375.1 Termitomyces sp. T27 | reverse complement strand
TTGATGTCTATCTACGCTAAGGATTATTTATGCTCACATCGGTAAGTATACGCCATAGACCTGTCAAGACTAGAGTCTAGCTTGCGGAGTGTGTTGCAATGTAAGCGTCGGCCTCGTGACGTCACTTCTAACTTGAGGGCAAGAGGTCTAAGCTCGAGGAGCCAAGCTCTCGCAGTTTTTGTCTCTTCTCTCATTCCACAATCCGTACGTGCTCAGCCCAAGAAACTTAGACACACTGCAATGATTATGATTATTAGGTCTCACACCAATTGACTGGCCAGCCCGTCCAACGCATACATATGATCAATTTGACACGTCCCGGTCGTACCAGTAAGTCTAAAAGTTAGCTCTTGCACCACCAGTCATTCAAATTCTCCTAAGGCTGATGACTATTGACTAGAGATGAAATTCATTGTGATCCTCATCGCTGCCCTTCTCGGCTTAGCTGTACCCATCAGTCAAGAACACCCTCATGAGTCATAACACTGAGGGTGATCCACACCACTCCCCTTTGCTTTGCACCCGGCCTTGCTTCCCTCCCTCGCACACGTGTCCCGAAGGCCAGATTTTACAGGGTGATGGAAGTTGCTGGTATTGCTGCATTAAACCTCAAGGAGCAGGATCCAATCACCAAGAGTAAGGGGTTACGTTTCCGAGCAATACTTGCAATTGTCTCCCAGACAGAATCATCTAGAATGCTATGCTTTGACAAATTTGTATATTTTTATATGTCGTTTGTGTGTTATAAAATTTAACAAGATTCACTTTGCTTCGAACAATGATTGAACCTTAGTCTGCAATGGAGATTGGAGCTCCAAGCATTTCTTAGTTGTACTAGTCGATTGGACAATTAATTGTGTAATCATTACGTTTATATGATCAATCAGGTCATATAGGCACAAGAGAGGAAAACTCGAAAATTTTAATACTTAGAAGCCTCTCGATAAGTCTTCCGGTAGCATCCGCATGACTGCCCCTGCGCCACATATCATTTGGTGAAGGACCATCTTCAATTACATCTACAAGGAACATAAACCTAGCCACTCTGGGTACATGTATCACATTGAGCCGAAGTTGATATGTACTACTCCGTTCTCCAAGATATTATGACGCTCGACTCGATCAATGAGCAACCTGGTCAACAAACTTCCCTACTTTTCGGACAAGTTGACAAAAGAGGCCGAACCAAAAGTGGGATATAGTATATATAAATTGCAGAAAGTATCGAAAAGTACATGGGGAACATAGAACGGAAAAGAAAACATTTAGGAGTGCCCGAACAACCTCTTCCAAAAGCCAGATGCAGAATTATATCTGTCAACGTCACTTAAACCAATAACGACCTTTCCACGCCGGCTCTCCAACTCGCAAAAGTTGACGTCTTGCGTCTCTCCCATCCTTTGACCTCCAAGCATGACGAGAGCATCTTTCTGCGACTGCTTCATGATCTGCATCTGGGAAGCAAAGGCAGGGAGAAATTCAATGCAGCCCTTGTTGCTGGAAAGTTGGATGGCACCAGAAAAATCTTTTGGCACAAAGAGAACGATGTCACCTGCTCCCATTCCTATTAGGAGATGGGAAAAGAACGTGAAGTCTATTCGTACCTCGTCGAGTCTTTATTTCAAGTCCCATTGTAGGGCGTAGAGGAGGTGTCGGTAACTGGTCAATGGGGGCGAGAACTGTGGTCACTGTATGACGAGACTAGGAGAACGCATACCAGCTTGACGTTGATATCCCCATGTCGTGATGATACTAAGACATTTGCCTTATGAGATGCGATACCCGTGTCTCCAGTAGTTCCTAAAATCAGTGAAATGGACCCATGCCGTGTGCGGAACGATGCATGGGGAGGATTCTTTTTTCTTGCCTTGCCGCCCTTCGTATTGAAACCGAAAGAGGGAATACGCGGGTCGATGTAAAATGTTCCTACAGAAAGGTGTTTGAACCCACCCATCGTCAACGAGGCAAGAACCCTTACCTGAAATTGGTCCGTGTTTTTCTAATATATGAAGTTGGCTGACTGATGGTTGGGGTGTATCAACGGATGGATCTAGAGTCGATGGAAGGACGGATTGCGGAGGCGCTACTACGAGGTCGGATATGACTTTTTGAGAGGGCAAGGGTGGCTCAATATAGGGTGGTGGGTCGATATCATTCGTCTGACTCGTTGCTGGATCCACAAACCTCTGAACCTTTGGGATTATGTTAAGGCTACGAGATAAGTATAGGAAACAAGATACCTTGCGTATGGCAAGGTCTTTTCCTTGATTATCGAGAATCATTTCGAGTCCCACCATTAAAATCGACGATTTTGTGCAGTATCTTCACTAGTAGGGGTTGACTAATGCCGGGGAGCTGGTTGAATTCTCTGCCTGACGAAGGGTACATATCAAGGCTGCGCTCCGTGTGAATGGTAAATCTGGGAGAGGCACAGGCGGTGCGGCCACAACCAATTACAGTGGTTGTTTTGACTGCGGAATAGGCTGTGCCATTCCACGCAAGTATGTACCATGATGATGTCAGAGGATTGAATTTGACACATCACACACATGATCAAATGATACTACATAGAATCGGTTCAATCATCATGACAGTCCATACTGCAATTACTTACAAACAACATCCTTTAGTACACGCCTGGTTGACCTCCGTATGAAGAGAAACAATGGTTTGGATTGGAGGATAAGAGCTCCAACTTGAACCCCACCGAAAGGAGTGGTAGAATCCGAGTTCGTTGGTCGAGGGCCCAATAGGTTAGAACCTACTGGTGTTGCCAAAATCCAATGACTTGTTCAGAGTATTACTGTCATCGACGGTATAAGTCAGAAATATTCGTATCTACAGGCAGAATCCTGCGTCGCATCCACCCACATTACAGCGAGAAGGAATCCGAAAAGCGTTTGCACAAGTCATTCAAACCAAAACGTTCGAGCGAACCAAAATTTAGGTAGGAAAGAGCAGGCCATTTTAGATGTGATCAATCTCAATCCTAGCCTCTACATAGTCTACAGTACATCAGATGAATGAATGGTAAGTCAATTCAATGTCTCTTTGGACTTGAAGTTAAAAGTTATGTTCATTTTCACCAAAAATTCTGAAAGGTTCAGGCTTTGTAATTGCAACTTGAAGTCCCCGTCGATTCGGGTTTGTTGTCAAGGATCAGTGGGATAGCCAGCCGAAGACTTTGCTTTCACAAAGGGGCCAAAATCTTAAAATATGCACGCAATATACACTTTTCTTCCGACGTGACAGGTCAGGCCATAACACTACGCCGTACTGTTGATACCATTTGCCACAGACTGCCATGCCGGCCGGGAAGAGATATCCTTGTACCACCTACATTCATCAGCCGCAAGACGATGATAAATTTGATCTATTGAAACATACCTTGCGACATTGGGTTTGGTATCGATAATATTGATACCAGCTTGGAACAGAGCAAGTGCGAACGGTAAGTGGAACAGATCGGCCAATGTAAATTCCTGAGGGTATTTAGCATTGACTTCGAAGGCACGAAATATATGACTTGAAGTTGCAACTCACATTACCAACAAGGTATCTTTGCTTGCTCAAGATGACATCATAAGCATCCAACTTGGCATCCAGTTTTTTGAGTTGTTCGTCAACCACATTCCGGTCGGGGGTAAGGCCGTAGCGACTGGGGGTTCATTTAGAACTCGCTTGCAGCTGCTCGAAGGTGTGAGTTACTCACGGTTTTCCAATCATTTCCCAAAAGATGGCAAAAGCTATAGGGTCAAAATTGTTATATTCAATCGAAGCGGCTTGTTCAAAGAGAGCGATATCCTTGGGATCGGTGGGGATGAGCTTTGTTCCTTGGTTGGCATATTTGGTAGCGATGTAACGGCCAATGGCACGGCTTTCATAGAGAATGAATCCATCATCGTCCTAGAAGCCATATACAAAGATTAAATTTGATTTGGAGCGAGATCCAATAGAGCTCACAATACAAGGAACTTGGCCGAAAGGTTGCTTCTGGAGGTACTCCGCACTCTTGTGCTCCTTGGCAGTCCTATCGAGGACGATCAACTCGAAGGGGACTTGTTTTTCGACAAGAACGGCGGCGGCACGCCGGGAGTTACTCGATTGAGGGAACGCGTAGAGTTTGAGGACCATGGCTAATGATTGTGGGGATAGTTTGAGTATGGGAAGGATGGGATGCGCCTTATAGACTTACCCTACCGCACATGGGATTTTATACTCATGGACTTTGAAAGAAACCAAGAACGTTTGCCTATTTTCGCTCGTTTGATGACACTATCCTTAACGATGATATATATTGACAACCCGCAACGAACCTTGGCGACATATTTGGTAGAAATCTACGAAAAAACCAGGCTGATCCTTGTCAGCTGAGCTATGTGATGTGGTCGAAGCAGTCCAACACACTTGAGACCACGAGTGGAACTGGTGAGAATTGCAATCCAACTACTTACTGCGACTCAACCGGAATTAAAATAGTGCACGCCGGGTACAATCCACGTATTATGTAGCTTCAGGGTGTGAATTGTTATCCTTATGGCTCTGTTCGTGAAAGTACTACCTCTGTGATCAGACAAAGATCAACCCACCACAAGAAATGACTTACCAATGTTACAAGTAGTACAAAATAATGATAGATACAAGGAAGATCAGTCTGCTTCGAGCACGGCAGTAGATACTTATACAAGTTATAAACGCTTCACGCTGTGGTTCATGGGACAGGTCCAGGTTTTAGTGATTCCATAGTTTGTACCGTCCATGCTTCAATGTTTTCTGTGGGTAGACTTTGCCAATCCTCGTATACCTAAGAAATGCTCATCAGTGTCCATCTTCAAGTAAAATACAGCAAACACACCCGGTCTAATTTATCCAAAAGTTGATTTGCGGTCTTCTTCGCGTTCACCACTGCTGCAACATTCTCTTCTATCTGAGTTTGAAGGGACCTGTTCTCCTCTTGTATCTGTTGAGCTATCAGAAACGGTGGATACGCGTCAAAGGCAAGCCGAACCTCAGCAAGAGCTTCGCGTAGTCTTTTCAGCTCAGATTCGATTATTGGTATTGTTCTAGCACTGACAGCCGCGCGTGGCTCGAGGTTCTCTCTCCATGTATCCTTGCCAAACTCGCCCTTAGCCTTCCGTTCCTTTGCTTCATTGACCACCCGGTGTAGTATGTCTATATTTTCCTGGACTGCATAATCCTTGAAGAGTTTCTCCAGATCATTCTACGCATCGCCAAGTGAGTAGTGAAGAGCCATATAATGTCGCAAGTAGTGCACGGACCACATTCTGTGACTCGATATAGTTCGCGATGATGTCAAAGGTTGCAGACGCGCCATTCTTGTCCTCTTCGACATACATGGGAAAACATTCTGCGAAGTCCTCGAACCTAAAAAGCGCGTCAACCACGCGTCTTTCCAATGTTGAGAGCATCCAAGTCACGCACGTCCACTTGTGAGCTGAGCGCTGTATTGCGAGTTGCAAGGCTGAGCGAAAATGCGTCCAGCGTCGACTGCCTGACTGATTGTACATGATGGTCGGGGATAAAATGAATGTCGAACTCAAGGGGATCAGGTGGCTGTGCAGCTCCTTGCGCTGTCTCCAACAGCCATGGACACCCCCGCACGCGATGAAGAAACGGGTCTGCCTGGTGGTGGCGGCGGGCCTGCCAGACAACGCAGTTCAATACCCTCTTTTCTCTTTATTAGCTTCATGCTGTTTATGCTCACGAGCCATAACGGAGACGAGTATCTTGCAAGACACCAATACCAGGAGGCGCTCGAGTCATTGACGAATCAACTTGGGAATTATACAGCCTGGATGAATGGGACGGACTCTGAGTTCTCTGTCGTGCGTATCTTGGTCGTTATCATGCTATGGTCTCATAGCAGGTTGTTCAGCCCGATCGGGATCCGGCGCTCGAACTGTTGTTACATGACTTCGATATCCAAGGGGGCATTCTCAATACGCAAGAAGCGTCTTATTATTCCAATGTGACTGGTTTCATACATGCTGCTGCTCGTTATCACAATATTACTCCTACGGCGCTATTAAGGAACGTCACTGTACCATGGAACTCTCATGCGCAAATTTATATGGATGGCGTTAATGAGACTGCAATAGTGGAGGCCCTGGGGGGCTGGAATTGGACGGCTACGGATAAGATGGCGCTGAGTGTTGTGGAGAAGCTGCCTTCACATGTGAACGGGACAATATTGTCTGATACCATATCATTGGTCCATGTACGTCCTCAACCTATATTCAAAAGAATTCAAAAATCATTATGGAGTAGGGAAGGATTGAGCTTACTGATGTTATTACCAACGAGGATCTACGACTGGAGTTTGAAGGTGTTCACTTCCTTTTGAACGGCTCAATCTACGGACTTGCCGAACCACCTGGTCATCACATTGACATTCGACTCCTTCCCTCTCTCGTACCAACATCGTCTAAGAATGAGACTGCTCGTCTCATTGAGCCTGAACTTGCAAGCCGCATCAACAAGCTGAAGAATCTCATTGATGCCGGTATCATCGACTCTGACAATTCTAACGATGACCCTCCCAAATCCACCTGCCCATTCACTTTTTATGCTCAATTGCACCAAATCAACATCCCAGAGTATCTCATGCAAGAGCTAGAGGAGGAGACTCAGAAGCCAACGGGCATTTGGACGATCAGCGCGCCAAAGCTGGTAGCGAATGGACTGCTTGTAAGCAAAGAGTGTGGAATCATGTTTGAGATGGACGAAACGGAAGGCCTGAGATCCCGGGCATTCTTTCGTAAAGTCACGACCTGTGAGTCAACGATCTTCGTGATGTTTATGACGCTGAACTCGGTTTTAGATGCGAGTCTGTCTGGTCTTGCGTACTTAGCATTGCTAGTACTTTTCTCTCGTCAAAGCGAACGTAGTCGGACGCCCTCCGGCTTAGCACGTGTATCTCGATGGACGTTCCTCTCGCAATCCACTGTTGATTCTGTCTCTTTTGCGGGGCACATCACATTTGCCATACTTGCAGAGGGACGACCATCAATCTCCTTAGTTGCCCCAGCATTCTTGGCATGTATACTATTTGTATACGAAGCAGTTAGTTCTCTCTTGTTGCTACTTCAATATCTTATGGAAGCTAATACCACCTCCCTTTTGTTTACAGCAATTCTCTGTATTGGTCCATCAAATACAACTCCCAGAAGATGCAGTCACTCCACCTAGTCCCCCACCACCCGCTTCAGGAGCTTCTGTGGCTCAGACAACTGCTCGAGACGAGCCTCGTCAACGTCCCATGCCACTAGCATCGAACGACAGGGCTTCACGGCTTTCCCCAACTCCACCTACACCCACCCTTAACGATACCCCCACCAACCCAGCGTCCCGCTCTTTTATCTCATTTTTCTTCCATCACATCCGTACAGATCCCCAGGCTCGGTTATGTGCGTCAATAAATCTAATCTCACTGTACTGTACTGACTTTGATATTGGTTCGAAAAAAGGGGTCACTCTGTTTGTCTTTCTCACCTTTATCGTGCGCGTCATCTTGTCGCCAACACTGTCGATGGTGTTCGTAGCTATTACGTATACGTTCATATGGCTTCCACAGATCATACGTTCGGTACGTCGAGGGAGGACTAGTGGACTTTCGAAGGAATACATCGTTGGAACGACTGTTTGCCGATTATACCTCGCATTGTGTAAGTTGGTTTCAAGTTCGATGTCTGGACGGACTAATGACTACTGTCTTATTATAGACTTTTTGGCTTGCCCGAAGAATGTATTAGACGTGGAGCCTCGGCGTACGTTCGTCTCAAATATAAAAGTGATTTTTCGATCTGAACATCATCTAGGTTGGGTATATGTCCTTACAGCCTTTGTGTGCCTGCAGGCCATCGTTGTCATGCTCCAAGATTGGCTCGGCCCCAGCTTCTTCCTTCCCAAACGGGTAAATCCCTATCTCCCACCGTTGTTCACTCACTCACATTCTCACCAGTTCCTTACAGTCAAGACATATGACTACCACCCTCCTCTTCCCCTGCCTGACCCCGAAGCGCCTGAACAATCATTAGGTGACTGCGCCATCTGCATGGACGCCATTGTCGCTGAGTCGAGAGGGCGTAGCAGTGCGTCAGAGAAGGAGTGGGATGCAGAGGGCGAGAGTGGGACCAAGAAGAGTTCAGGGCTGTTGAGTGGATTACAGATGGGCATCGAGGGGGCCGGCGCGAGGAGAATATACAGTCTGGCGCCGTGTTCTCATTTGTTCGTGAGTATCGATTCAGTGTTGTCTGACATCTTGATACTTAAGTGCTCTTGTTTTGTAGCACACAGAGTGTTTGGAGAAGGTTTGTCGTCTTCCGCTAGAATTTAATCAGCCTAGTTACTGACTGTCATCTTTTGAAAAGTGGCTTGCGATTAAAGTGTGTTGTCCCTTCATTTGGTGAAGTTGATTGACACTTATGCTTTTTCTAGAATATCTGCCCGCAATGCCGTCGGCCGTTACCACCGCTTTGATTGTGACTCTGATATCCTAATTATAATTCCCTTGTATTCTCATCTGCAGGATGTATTTAATGTATTTTCGAGTATCACAGCACCTACTTATAGATAGTCACTAATCAATCACGACGCATGATCTGTTGCCCACCGCAGATACGAGACGCTCGTCTTGGCAGAGTCGACCTCGAAAAAGCAACAAGTGGGCATCTATAATGTAGCTGTTATTCGCCACCCAAGCCACATCACGTATGGTTTATCAAGCAAATTCCCACCGACCCTCCATATTTCCCATCCCGGCCGCGAGAGCCAAAGCGCCAGGAACTCTCGAATGACGTCCTCAGCTCTGAGCTCCGCTACGACCAATACTGCCGTACGTTCTGGAATGGCCAGGTAGTTGATTGTTTCAACTAGAGGCGGGAGGAGCGACGGATGATAGATGCAGTCGACCGCAAGCACAAGATCCACTGGATCGACAGCTACCAATTTCCCGCGCTGAGCAGGAGCTGTATTGGTGAGGGTGACCCAATCAAGCTCCTCCACCGAGACGTTAGATCCACGGGCAGGAGAAACGCAACGATCGGGCCACCCAGTGAAATTAGCTGCGATATTCTTGCGAATGAGGGGTTGAAGGTTCCCAATGTCTGTGACGGTGTAACGACTAACATATGGCGCAAGTGCGACAGCTAGAAGGCCTGTTCCAGCACTGTAAGGTTGAACATGCGAATGAGTTCTATCAAGACGATTTTTTGCAAGAAGACCGACCCGAGTTCCAGAACATGTGCTAGTTTCAAGCTGGACGCTTTCAAAAGGCTGTCAGGTACCTGTGTATATAGTTGCTGAAGAATGAGTTGGGCAAAGTCGATGCTAGATTCTCGGCAGGAGAATAAGTTGAAATTGAGCCACGTTGTGTAATTCAAACCTTGCTTTCCAGAGAACGCTCCCTGTGTCGCCTCTGCGGCTCCGAAGCGCAGTCTTATCTTGGAATAATTCAATTTGCACGGTGTTCTCCATTACCTTCGCCACTTTTTGGGACTTTCTAGCACGCGGGGGCCCAGAGATTGGTATGGCGGTTGATAAGTGATCGGGAGCCTTGAGCTCAAATGAAATCGTCATTGCATCTTTTCGTGAGTCAACATCCCCCAGTCCACGAAAGGTAGTCGTATCTGATTTATCGCTAGCTTGTAGGTTAGAGTAGGTAATAAAGACCTACGACAGCCATCAACAGTCCAATTGCGCCCATCCTCGGAATCATTGCATCAGCTTACCTCTTCGTCTGCATCGGTGACACGCTCTGAGTCGGTAGCAATTTGAACGACGCCTCTGAGTATAACGTCGCCTCGCTCATCCATCCCTGGAAGGACAACGGGCGTGCCCGCCGTCGCGTACAATGATCAAAAGTCTTCGTACTGACAGTTGAGGCCAAGAGTATAAAACCCTAACCCAAGAGAAGCCCATCCGAAATTGTGACAGATGCCGAGGCCCGAGGCCCGAGGGGTCAACGCGTTTCCTTGTCCTTTCATTCCTAAGTCTTGATGTTGAGGACATCGCTAGGCCGACTCCGTGTCAGGCCATTAGCATTTCCATACTCATGTCAGTCGCGGTTCTTATACCAATCTGCAGTACGCAGTAGTTTTCGGGTAACATCACCTCGATGGCAAAGTATTCCGTCGTTTCGTGAAGAAGCAGCGCGTACTCGGCCTGAAGAATCGTTCGCAGAAAAGGTTGGGAAGCCACGTACTGGAAGACAGATTCTAGTGAGTAGTTTATTGTACTTAAACCTTCAGGCTACTGTTAAATAACGGGCGACCGTGCTTGTAGTTTGTTCTCGGAGGCATCTCCTCCGCCTTTGCATATGCAGCCTTCTATACGAACATAGAAACAGGCATATGGACTAACCGATTGATGCCTGCAACGACATCGTCCTGGGTTGGCCAGTCTGTAACGAATGCTGATCTTAAGCGGGCATATAGGGTCGAACTGGTCAAAGTGCGTAAACTTTCCTTAAATGTTAACAGGATGCTTAGTCGACCGCAGAAATGGCGTCGCTGGTTTGCCTCTATCACGGAAGATGCGCAAACTATTCCCAAGGCAATTAGACCGTGGATTGCTGCTGCATATGCTGCTGTTATGAATCCGTACGGGAACTCCTCAGAGGGTAAACGGCTGTGTTGGAAAATCTGCTTGTTTAATGCTGCCATCTGGTTTGCGTGGAAGATAAAGCGTTTCCAACCAACAATGAGTACTAGGTTTATGCATAATCCATTGTCGGGGCTGAGTTTTACGCTCCTGACGAGCATGTTCAGGTTTGTACATAAATATGATTCTCACCTTAAGGAACATACACTCACGATGCAGAAAGTCATAAGTCATTCCTTCACCTTCTGGCCAATTGTCTAGCATTGGAGAGCTTCGGTTCTGCTGCATATCTCTATCTCGTCAAGGAACAAGACAAGGCTGCCCCTGCACAATTGGAAGTTTCTGCCTCCTGGCACTTCTTAGCATTCTTTGTTTCAGGTGAAGACTGATGAACCTTTGCATATTTTGCTTCAACCAACTTACATTCTCTGCAGCGGGTCTGTTTTCTGGCCTAGTCTCACACGGAATCACGACCAAATTCATGTACCCTCGTATTCTTGCGAAGTTCTCTGCGCCATCTGCTCCTGTGAAGGCCGATACTTGGGCTAGCGCCGTAGCTACCGCATCTGCACCAGCTACTGCAACTGCGAAAGCCGCCCCTCGATCGATATTACCATCCTTGGGCGCATCGGGTGCTATCTATGCATCCGTGACGTTGACTGCCCTTGCATTTCCAGATTCACAAGTTTCTTTAATCATCCCTCCCTCCTACCCTATTGACATTCAGACTGGAGTCGGCGCCCTTGTTCTACTAGACATAATTGGTGCCGTGAGGGGCTGGAGGTTAGTGTCTTTCATCTATGTCTGTGATTTTGTGACTGTACTGATAACGACGTAGATTCTTCGATCACTGGGCTCATCTCGGAGGGGCAGCATTTGGAGCGGCGTATTATTATTATGGGCCTGAATTCTGGAAAAATATGAGACGGACGTTCGATTCAACTACTAGGACACCAATAAACAAATAACCATGTAGTCAGAGCCAATGTACATCGTAATCCACCCATCTCATCTCTGTAGCCCGGAAACCCGGCCCGCCTCTCATTGATCTTCTGAATTTTCTTTGCGATTTGACGGGGCTAATGTTCTACTATATCTCTTTCCTTCGTCCACCACCTCTGCAGTCCACGACACTCGGGAACATACAGATCACCCCCCAAATTGCCAATGATCTTCGTACAGAGTCTTTCGATGGTTCAGCCGATATCTTTTACTCCTGGTCGCAAACGGGTGGCTTTTCTTCAACGACTGCAAACCGCAATGTCATTACAAAGCCCAATAAATTGACCACTTGGCGACAAGCTACTGCTTATAAGGAGATTCCAGTTCCCCTGCCACCGGGTGTGCGTGATGGACAGTCATGGCGGCTGATCCTCGGTACTCGTCTCACTGCAGGACCAGACGGATTCTTAGCGATCGATATCTACAACAGAGACGTCGGGCAGGATTTATTCCCGGTGATGTCCATGCCTATCCAATTTGGCCCGCGCGCATCTAAGAAGGGCCCAAAGCAAGAGCAAATCGAGCGTGTGTATCGATTACGGCCGAAGGTAGGGGAGGACACGGGTGTTACGCTCAAACTTACGGAACAAACGTCCTTTGATCTCGACAAGGTAAGAGCACTCCGTCAACTTCGCAGGAAATCGTGCCGTTGATGCTGTTTAGATATGTCTAGAAAGTTTGGGATAGCGGTATTGGACTCAGTTCGTGGCTCGTTGGACTTGAACAATCGACCAATGTCGAAGGCCTCATTTCTAAGCTCAAAGACGTGATATTTTCTCGACAATCGCGGAACATTTTGGAATTGGGTAAGAGCTCGATCTTTCATCCCTTCTTTGCCATTCATCAGAAGCAATTAGGTGCTGGGATTGGTATTGTTGGGCTCAGCCTTGCAGTACTTCGGTCAATCAGATCTCCTTCCAGTGAAACCATCCAGGATCGAATTATTGCGACCGATCTTGGTGCGTGCTCATCGGCTTGGTTATAGCTACTATCTCGACCTTCCGAATAGAGTCTGCTATTCCGCTTATCAAACACAACATCGCGGCTAATGCTTCGCAACTTCAAAACACTCGGGTTGAGGCAGCAGTACTCGATTGGGATGACGATACACTTCCGGACTTCGTCAAGGAATTTCCTGAAGGCTTTGAAGCTATAATGCAAGTTCTTTTTATTTGCTCCTTCTAACGTTCTGACAAATACTTCTTTGACCCTTCAGTATGGCGGACGTGACATACAACACTGCGTCATTCCCCTCTCTTGTCCATACACTCTCAAAATTGATCAAGCTTGGCAAAGAGCCCCCACTCGTCCTTTTGGGATACAAAGAGCGGGATTCCGCTGAACGATCGTTATGGGACCTCGTCGGTGACATCGGCCTCTCGTTGCAAAAAGTTGGAGTTTCTGCCGGTGTGAGGGGTGCACCCGTGGAGATTTGGATCGGTCAAATGACTCAAATATCGTAAAGGAAATGCCATGTACGAGCGAATTTGTTTTCAAAATAGGAAAGCTTCACAATAAGTATT
>JAGGAW010008785.1:0-13184 GCA_017657375.1 Termitomyces sp. T27 | reverse complement strand
GTACCTGCCACCCTTGTCGATACCACCCGATGATAAGTGACACTCGGCGGAGAGCAATGTTTGATGCGAGTCGCCCTTGTGATGATGATGCAGCTCATGTGGGCAGTCCAATTCAGAAGCCTATTCTTCAAAGCTTTACACACAGGTTGATTTAACAGTGAAACAGAAGCATAAGAACCGTAGAGGAGGCATGAACAGCAGCTGGGCTGGAGATATGAATTTTTTGATTTATTCTCATTTTCACAATTTTTGAATTGCCCCAAACACGTGCAGACATCATTTTCTGAAAGCTCTGTACTTTATTGACCGTGGGACCTTGTATTCTTGAACGTCACTCTTCAAGTTGATTCTATCCCTCACTGGTTTCGAAATACCAACATGGACCCTTTTGAAGTAAGGATGCAATTCCTTGCTTTACTGAGACGGCTGAACGCGTCAGTAAACAGTTTATGTTCCATGATTTTTCGCTCAAACGTGAGTAGCGCAGGTCCCAACAATCAATACAAAGAGTAGTCGGTTTTGCCGTCAAATATTTTCCCGGATGCGGAGAGGATCTATGGGACTGTATTGTTGAAGAGTGTCAAAAGGTGTGTGCTACCATATCGACAGCAAAACTAGAGTCTGACGGATCTCTAGGGCTCGGTCAACTCACGGATAAACATCCTCTATTTCCTCGATAGCCTTTGTGAGACGTGTCTCCTCGTCAAGTCCCATGCAAAGGGCCAAGATAGAGAATCCAATCTCTATGTGAACTTCGTCGCCCGCGATCTGGGCAAGGTCGTCGAAAACGTCGTACCCAAAGGCCGACAAGGGCTTCCGAACCTCGTAAGCACAAGACAAGTAAGATTTTTCTTGAAACTTCTGTACATCACATCCTCAAACTCCTCTCAGATATTACAAAGTTGGCGAAGTAAACGAGTCATTGATCCGCAAACCGTCGACGACGTCCTCACATCACTCAACGACCGACAAACCGCCACAGACTCAACGAACCCACCCTCCGCAGCCTCATCCTCCTCCCACCAACATCACCATCACCACCACCACCACGCCCAACTTTCCCGAAACGAAATCTTCAAACGTATCGAAGAGGATCGGGAACGACATAAACGTCTCCGGGAGCGACGCTGGGTACAACCAATAACACATAACCCCTCTTCACATCAACAACCGCCACTAGCTTCGTTCATGCCACTCACGAATACTGGGGATGGGGCGCAGGAGCTAACCATTGATATTGAATTTGAGAATGAGTGGGAGACGACGAGTGATTGGAACGAGGATGATATAGAGGCAGCGACAGAGGAGGCGGAGCTGTGTTTTCCGGCTGAGGGAGAGGGACCTATGGATCTTTCGTAATGCCGGTGTGTTTGAAAGATTTTCTGTATGTAGTGCACGTACGCGTGTCTCCCAACATGTATGCGTTAAGGACCCCGCATTATTTAAGAATCTGTAAAAAAAACGCTGAAAGGGATGGTTCTTCGCGAAAAACGCAAACTCGGGTCTGTGAAATCCTCCACTTGGAACACCAGCAAGACCGAAACTGATTATAATATTTTTGACCCCAAATTGTGACGTATGTACTACCTTGGAAAACTAGATTCCACTCCGAAGACAAGAAATACGAACGAAAGTCAAACTTCTGTTTGGTTGATTCGACCAGGATTTGTGTAGGGAGAGGAAGAAAAAGTAGAGGGACTACATGTAAGTGCATTAAGGGGGAATCGAACCCCCGGCGGGTCGAAGATGTTGCTACCCTTTGGCAACGACCCAGGTTACCACTACCCCATTAATGCGTGTGTAAGAGATCTGGGGTCAAACCTGTTCTAGTCCAGTCCAACCTGTTCTTCACCGGCCCGAGAATGCTAACAGGTTCTCAGAACTCAGCGCTCAGCGCTCAGCTCTAGCTAGAGCGGTGACCGGTCTCTCTATGAGACGAACCTTAGGGTTAGCATTATAACGAGTGGTTACGAGTCTAAGCTCTAGCCTCCGGGTCCACAGTTTGAGAAGCGTGCCATCTGATCACGAATGGGAGCTCTATCTCGTCTCGACATTCTTGACCCCTAGAGTGAAGTACTAGCAGCACTCGACGTCCCGCGAGGCAGAACTCACCTCGAGTCGTCGATGTTTTCAACGAACCGGGAGCTTATCATATCCAATCACCTTGTCGATTTGGTTTTCGTGGCCCACGCCGGATCTCCTTGACGGAATTCCTGTTAGATGTTACCTAGGCGACTCGTTTCTAGCTATAGGATCCTCAAGAGAGATGCTAATGTTCATTTCGCCTCAGACGACATTCAGCATATGCATATTCTTCCTCCTGAGGAAACCCGAGGAAACATCTACAACTTCAAGCTCAGATGCAATCAAAGAGCACTCTACCTCAATACCTGAGTCGAAGGCAAAGTATCCCGGGACTTTCTATGCTTTCAAACACCTAGATCGGGCTCCCATGTGCCGACGTGCTGATCAATACCTAGCGGATTCATAGGCTGAGGATCCCAATTTGACACTTGGTATCATCTGATACATTCGTAACATACACGACGGACACGATGACAAGGAGCTCTTCTACAAGTAAGTCCCATTTCCTAACGGTGACATCGATTGTCAATCCTTTATTAAGGGTTTTCGGTTGGCTATACGCTACCCCTGAATCGCCATACGTAACCTCCGTTGATAGTCGAACCTGTCTGTACGACCCAAAAGAGCAACATTCTCACCTTCCAAGGTGGCTCGAGAGAACTGCAGTCCATGCACAACAACGCCACGCTGATCTCGACCGAGCTGAAGTTCAGAGCACTACATCCCTGTCGCTCGTCTCTTCGCTGACCGTCTCGCCGAGGACCTTCATATTCTTGACGAGCCTGATACCCTCTCCAAGTACGGGCCAAACTTCTCCCCCGGTGCAAATCTACATGGCAGGGAAATGGGTTCCGGCACTGATGGGCTCACGCGATGAGTCGTCATACCAACATCGCACTCCTACTCCGACACTCTCAACTTCCTTCAAAATACCCCTCTTTGCGCGATACACAGCTACAGCCTGAGCCGCAGGAATTGGTCATCATCCTACAGTTGCCCTACCAGCGATGGGTCCTTACGCGTCTTCGTTCCATCGTACTAGTCCCAGAGCCATCGATGTGTGCGAAGGGCTGGGGCGAGATCAACTCCAATCGCGTTCCATGGGAATGCATGCGGACGAATACTAGTCTCCTAAACACAACAGAGTCAAGTTCCAGAAGTATCTCATCTCGTCGAGGACGAGAAAGTCCGTGATATAATGTTCTTACGTTGTTATCGTTCCCTGATCAGCTCCCCGACAGGGCCTGGGAGCTAGGGCATCCCCTCGACATCGAAAAAGACCCCGGATTTCCAAGATAGATATCGAGGAGTCCCAACGATATCTCAAAGTACGCAAGATTCAGATGGTAGAACTCAGCGGAAGGCGTATATCGAACGGTTGCACGATTCAGGCTCTCTCAATCGGTCTCGCTAGTTGCGATGCGTCGATCCAATCACTTTTTTTCTTATATAAGCGGTTATACGGCTTACCCCGTCCTCGCTCCCCCTTCCTTGGCCATAGTCTTCTTTCAAAACAGAGCGCCTTTGTGCTACACTGATAGACCTTGAGGTATGCGGTACCCGGATTCAGCATGCTTTTGTAAGGCGATACGGATGCAAAATTTAGAAATCAAAATGCCGGGCATCGATCATGGTGTGGATATGCGAATGAAGTGACTATATGCGCCTAAGCCTTAGCCATCCAAAATCTGTCTACGACTGATAAGTCGAGAGTACGTTGTGATAGCCCCAAGCCCCGAGCATACTATTCGTTGAGTTGAATCTCGCAGGACAGGCGTCAGCGAGGGTCTAAAAGCACAAAAGACTCGCGACGTACGTCTCAGTCCCAACCATATTTTCGCTTATATGTGCCTAGTCAGGCCACTTGACGACCAAACGTCGGGCCCAGAAAGAGGGTGAAAACCATCTCCCTGTTCGACCTGCCACGATTCAGATCGAATCTTACAGAACTTAATCACTCTCTGCCGTCCTCTCTTTTTAGACTTCATTCTATCTGCTCAATTGACTATTATCAAAGAGGCGCTGCGGCTAGCGGTCCAAGCATCAGCCTGGGCGTCAACCAGAGTCCTCAGCCTCTGATTTGATGCAAGTAATGTGATGTTACTCCTTCGCGTTTCGACTTATCATCGGTCTCGTCCACATGAAATCGTTGCTTGGCTTAAGTCAAACGATGATGCTTTAATTATTTGGATTGCTCCTGTATCGCTCCTATCTCCTTTGTATGTCAGGCTGTTCTTGCTAATAAAACCTCAGTCCATCGTGACGCTCTACCAAAGCCTAAGAGGAAATAGTCGAGTCGCTAACACTGCTTCCATCATTGATGTTTATGCCCTGTCATTGATTTTCTAGATGGAATAGGCCTCGAAGGCGACGACGACAGTTTAGATGTGTTTGAGAGTATGAGAACCCATAAGTTATTGTATTATCTTGGTGTGGAAATTGAGCTGTTGAGTGGGAGGATGAGTCATGACGATGCATGCTTGTTATTGTAGACGGCTATATCCTCTCGTTGGATCACCAACAAAAATTTGATACCCATCTTCAATTTGTCGAAGGGCGAGGAGCGAACTCCCTCGACCCAGAATTCACTCCATAGGGCTTGCATAACTCAACATCGGTGTTGCAAGGCTCTGTAATGCTTGTCACAGCGATATTTATCTCAGTTGGACGCTAGTTATAAGGCAAGATAAGACAATGCATCGGATTCGAAATGGATGCACACACACCGTTAACCGAAAACCAAAGTTTGAGAAACCACCTGAAAAATCACTTGCCTCATTGGGACTACGTAGATTCTTTCGAGCATTGAGGCTATTGTTGCAACGATCAATTCGATATAATCAAAAACGTACGAACAATACATACGACGCCATAAGCGAGTTAGAATAAACTTTTCATATAACCTGGTCAGATCTTTGCAGGAATCATTAAAGAGACAAACGTACGTCGAGATAATATAAAGAAGATTGTTACCCAGGCATAGTCGTCTAGCACGAGAAACTTTAGAAGAATAATTAGCACTAGTGGAAGAGTGAGAGGATTCCTCACCAGGATCAGCAGGGTTGTTGTTGCACCGCTAATTTATCATCAATAAAGGCATTACATGGGATACAGAGCCGCCCTTATATACCTTGTTATCAATCCTGTCTCTTTATGTCCACGAGAAACGATAATTCAGATCTTATTATGTCCACACGTTTCTCCTCACTTACGAATAGTCCATACAATGAGCTTATCAACGATCGTTTTCATCCTGAACATACCGACTCAGTAGTCAAATTACAGGCAGGAATATCGACGTCAGGCACCTTGTGAGGGTCGTGTCGCGATGGGGCCATAGGTAATAACATAAAGATACCGTGATCAATAGGTCGGTTGCTGTAGAGATCGCGAGTGTTGTTACGAACAGCCATAGCCACTGTTCCTTTGTAGCCAGAAGATTGAGTGAACCATGACAAACACCTGCCAGGGCCAGAAGAGTGATGCATCGAAGAAAGCACAGCAACCACGCAATGCATGGAATAAGCCATTTGGAAGACAGTATGCGGATACGACGTGCAGAGAATGCCTTTATGAGATACTTTGAGGCTCCGAGATGTGGGCAACAGTTACTAACTTACTTGAACCGCAGGGCCAATAAATCCAGACGCAACTACAGCTATATCCAGCGTCGTTGTCATCTCCAAGAGTGTATTTGGGTCTCCGTATCTTATAACCGAGTACTGTTGCATAGGAATCAGAAAGAGAATAAGGTGCTGAACAGCGCTTCAACTCACATAATAAAGTGAATGGGTTATCACAATTGTAAGAATGAATTCCAAGACCCTGTTGAAGAAACATCAAGCACTAAACTTTGGATTGAATTGGCTCTTTTGTGCTCACCATATTATACCAACCTTTTTTTTGCATGCTTCAGAATTCCATTCTAGAAAGGCATTGGGAACTTACAAAGGCTTTCAGCAACCGACTGTCACTGGGAGATTTCCTGGTGTATGGTTGAACCACGAAATCAACTGCAAAGGAAGATCAAAGACTCACCTGTAGTATGTGAACGTCTGGACAGTCACCACTCCAAACAGGAAAATGGAGGCCACGACTCCGATCTCGAAGGCACCGAGTGTTGCAGAGACATTGACTCGGACAGTTTTAGGATCGAGCTGTTCGGCCATTGAGTATCATAGAGTTTTTCAGAAGCTGAGACATTATAAAAGAACGCTGGCAGTCAAGGATCATGAGGGAATGAGAGGAAAGAACCCGAACAGATGTCTGATGTGTTCACATGGTGTCCGGAAAGATCACCTCCGTATGAGTTCTAAGAAGAAAACCCAGAGTCAATATATTTAGTACATGGGCAAGCACATCCCAACAGATGTTTCATCGGACAACTTATCAAGGAAAATTCCCAGTCCTCACGGTGCTTCGGATTACCCGTAGTTGTGAAACAGCCACGATAGTTCAAGTTGCACGATCAGATGAACAGACGGCAGACCCTTGTCCAAGCAATGAGGTTGAGCATTAGCAAAGGAATACAAAGTCTGAACTTTGGTTGTTCGCCGGCACCAGGGAGCCTCTCTTGCATTCGCTGAAATAATAAGTAAGTTGAAAATACCTTCAACCTTCTAACAACTTCTCTTCAAATATCCAATCAAAACCACGTGTTTAAACCGCATCCAAGAACAAACCCTCATGTAAGTTTGATTAATCTCTAACAGTCTCTGGCCAGTATTCACTGGGAGACGTGGAGAACAATATCTGGATCCATCTCTGAATTCAGCTTGTCCAAATGCGTCAAAGAGTTGTAGCCTGCGTTGAAATACGATCAAACACACTTCTACTAGACTCGTTCAAACGGTTGTGTGGCCCTCCTCTCTTCAAGATGTCTGTCATGGTCAATTGGCACGGAAGATCTATGGCGATTTCAGCAATGTAAGTGACCTGACTTTGAACCGAATACGAAAATTTCCCTTGATAACAAATGTCCATCAATTGACTGTCATCAGACAGACCAGTCCAAGCATCACGCATCAGCGCTCAGCACCACTGGCAGTCCTCATCGAGTCCTCTCCCTGCCCCCCATATCCCCATGCTCCATGGGTTATCTCAGATGGTCAAGCCAAGCTCTTGAGCCTGCCTCGGACACACAGCTGAACAGGAAGATGCTTCAATGGTTTGTATTACTCCTGTGTCACTTGTATAGGCTGTCTTGCAACTATTTGCTAGGCCATTATAAACAAAACCTCAAGCCCAAGACAGTCTATGATGTTGATGATCTATAACCATGTCCTGTCATTGTATTAATAAAAACAGTAAAAACAATTAAATCCACAAGATCCACCCTCGGAAGTTTATACTACTGCTACATGGAAAATCCAATGCAGATGGAATGTAACTCCTTCCATCCTCATGTTCAAGTTGTCGAATGAGGGGTGAATTCTCTTGACCCAGAATTCACTCCATGGGGCTTGTGCGACTCAGCATCGGTGTTGCACTGCTCTGTAATGCTCGTCATAGTGATATTTATCTGAGTTGGACGCTAGTTATCAAGCGAGATTAGACAATGCCTCTTTCAAAATGGATGTACACACACCGTTGACCGCAAACCAAAGTCTGAGGAAACACTTGCCTCATTCAGACTACGTAAATTCTCTCGAGCATTGAGGCTGTTGTTACAGCAATGAACTCAATGGTAAGTAATAAAAAACATACGAAAAACTACATACGACGCCATAAGCGAGTTGGAAAAAACTTTTCACATAACCAGGTCAGATATTTTGGATAAGGATCATTGAATTAGACCTGAAATAGACATACGTCGGGATAATATCAAGAAGATCGTTATCCAGCCGTAGTCCTCGAGTGCAATGAACTTTAGAAGAGTAATCAGCACGACGAGTGAAGCATGTTGTAAAGGTTCCACACCAAAATCAGCTGGATTGTTGTTGCACAGCTAACTTATCATCAGCAAGAATATTGCACATGACACAAAAAATGATCCTCATACCTTGTGACCAATCCTGTCTCTTCATGTACATGGATCATTTTGAAGTCAGATCTTGCTACAATCACCAAACAATCACCATTTCACTTCACTTACGAATAGTCCATACAATGAGCTTATCAACAATTGTCTTCATCCTGAACATACCAACTCAGTGTTCAAACTCCAGGAATATCAATGCAGGGTATTCACACACCTTGGGAGGGTTGTGTCACGATGTGGCCATAAATAATAACACAAGAAGACCGCAATCAACAGGTCATTTGCTGTAGAAATTGAGAGTGTTGTTACAAACAGCCATAGCCACTTGTCCTTGGTGGCCAGAAGATTGAGTGTACCATGGCAAACACCTGCCAGGGCCAAGAGAGTGATGCATCGAAGGAAACTCAGCAGCCATGCAACACATGGAATAAGCCATTGAGAGGACAGTATGTGAATACGATATGCAGAGAATGCCTTCAATGGTTGAGATAGAGCTTCAAGGTTCCGAGATGTGAGCAGTTACCTGGACTGCCGGACCAATAAACCCAGATACAATTACAGCTATAGCCAGCGTCGTTGTAAACTCCAAGAGTTTATTTGGGTCTCCGTATCTTGAAACCGAGTACTGTTGCATAGGCATCAGAAGGGGAATAAGGTGGTGAACAGTGCTTTAACTCACATAATAAAATGTATGGGTTATTGTAATTGCAAGAATAAACTCCAAGGTCCTGTCAAACAAATCTTGAGTACTGAACCTTAGATTGACTTGGCTCTTATGCTCACCATATTATGCCAACCTGTTATTTGGATGCTTCAGAATTCCATTCTATAAAGGCATTGGGAACTTACAAAGGCTTTCAGTAACCAACTGTCATTGGAAAACTTCCTGGTGTATGGCTGAGCCATGAATTCAATTGTGAAGAAGGTAGGAGGGTCAAAGACTCACTTGTAGTATATGAATGTCTGGACAGACACTACTCCAAACAGGAAAGTGGAGACCACTACTCCGATCTCGAGGGCACCGAGTGTTGCAGAGACATTGACAGCTCCAGGATCAAGCTGTTCGGCCATTGTATATCACAAAGTTTTGCGGAGGGTGAGAAATGGTAAAAGAATGGATGTCCAGTCAGGGTATATATAGAGAGGATCCAAATACCCTGACTCGGCGACATCTGTTCAGGTGTCTGGAAAGATCATCGTCAGAATGATAAATACATACTTGATAAGTATAAGTTAGGTGTTCTGTGAGAGTAAGTACATGGGATCAGTACGCCTCAACAAATGTTTCATCGTGCCACTGATAGACGTTGAGTCTCACGGTGGTTCTTCCGAGTCGGATTACCTAGATGATCCTGATCAAATGGCAATGAGCTTGAGCTTGAGCATTATCAAGGAGATGTAAAGACCGAGCCTTGGTTGTTTAGGGAACCTCCCACTCTTGCATTCATTAAATAAGTTGAAAACATCTCAGGCTCGAACTTTTTTCTATCAAAACCACACTTGCACGCCCTACAGTTACACAATCAAGAACAAACCTTATTTAAACTTGAAGGCTTCGATCAACATCTGGCAGTCTCCACTTCAAAACCATTAATGGCCAGTAGTCGCTGGAAGACACGGAGAGTGATATCTGGATCCATCTCTTAATTCAGGTTAAATTTACATCAGTTGGCAATCAATTGTAGCCTGTGTTGGAATATCAAACACGATTCTATTCATTGTCGGTCCACCAACGTTACCCAATGGCGTTGATGCATCACAATTTGAGTTGAGATCTTCTATCTTCCCGAGTTCACTATACACTCCTGTCAGTCAGTCATCTTGATGACCTCAGCTGCTGTGACATTTGGCAACGACAAGTGCGTGATCCTGAGGGTGTGCATATTGGTGTCGACCCATGCCAAAGAATAGTAGCGGGACTGTACCACACGAGCATGAATCAGCCAATGCCGTCGAGACACTCACCTTGGAACCACTCCATTGTCTTATGCCATAGGTCATGTTTTCCCCGCCGTTGCCAATAGTCTTGTGAAGGAAGGTTTTGTGTCCGGTACTCGTCTCGAGCCTGGTGAAGATTTTTTCTGTTTGAAATGGATGTACACGCACCACTGACCGCAAACCAAAGTTTGAGAAACCACTTGTCTCATTGAGACTACATAAATTCTCTCGAGCGTTAAGCCTGTTGTGGCGACAATGAATTCAATGGTAATAAAAAATGTACAGAAAATATGTACGACGCCATAAACAAGTTGGAAAAAAAACTTTTCACGTAGTCAGATCTGCAGAGAAAAGATCATTGAAGGAGACAAACATACGTAGAGGTATTACAAAGAAGATCACCACCCAAGTGAAGTCAGCTGTCACAACAAACTGGAAGAGTAATTAGCACTAGTCAAAGTATGCGAGGATCCCTCACTGGCAGGATTAGCAGGGTTGTCGTTGCACCACTAACTCATTGTTAGCAAAGGTAATCAAGTTTCATGGAACGAGAATGGCCTTCATATACTTTGTTATCAACACTGTCTCTTCATATTTATGGAAAACAATAAGTCAGGTCTTACTATGCCACACATTTTTCTTAACTTACGGACAGTCCATAAAATAAGCCTGTTAATTATTGCCTTTGTCCTCAATGTACCAGCTCAGTGCTTAAAAACATGGAAACACTGACATGGAGTTATTTATGCACACCTTGCGAGGGCTGTGTTGCGATGGGGCCGCAGGTAATAACACAAGGACACCATGATTGATACATTGTTTGCTGTGGAGATCGAAAGTGTTGTTATGAACAGCCATAGCCACTTTTCTTTGGTAGCTGGAAGATCGACTGCACCATAACAGACAGCTGCCACGGCCAGGAGACTGAAGCATCAAAGGAGGCACAGCAGCCACGAAATCCATGGAATAAACACGGATACGGCGCGTAAAAAATGCCTGGAGGGATAGTAGAGATATAGCTTTCCCAGTTAAAGCTCTGAATACAAATAACATTCACCTCAACAGCGGGGCTGACAAGCCCAGACATAATTACAACAATATCCCCGTCACTATAAGCTCAAGCAGTGCCTTTGGGTCTCCATATCTCGTGACTAAATACTGTTATATCAGAATCAGAAGGAAAACCGAGTGTTGAACAACACCCAGTCGACTTACATAGTACATCACATCAGAGATTACAATTGCATGAACCAATTCCAAGACCCTGTCTGAGGTATCTCGACCCATACAGGTTAACTTTGCTCTCGTGTGCTTACCATATTACACCAACCTGTTATTTGCATGACTCAGATATCCATTCTCTTAAGGCATCAAAACTTACAAAAGCTTTCAGGCGCCATCTGTCATCAGCACACTTCCTGATGTATGACTGAGCTACCCATTCATTGCAAAGGAAGATTAAAGACTCACCTGTTATATGTATATGTCTGGACAGATACTGTGCCAAAGACGGTACCGAGTGTTGGAGAGACATTGACGGCTCTAGGATTGAGCCATTCAGCCATTAGGAACCACAGTACTCTACAGAAGCCAAGAAATGGTGCTCAGTCAGGATGCAAAGGAGAAATAGGATAGACACTGATGCCCGACGTCCGGCCACTGTCTGGTGTCCAGAAAAATCATCTTTAGTGCTCTAAGAGAACCTAGAGTAAGCGCATTGGTGATTTCAACAAATGTGTTATCCGAGTATCGTCCGAGCACCACTGGTCAAGCTATAGTCAGGACAAAGAGGAAGTAGGACCCACTGCCCATCCCCGACACGCGGCCAATGTATAGCAGACAAAAGAACCTCGAGTAAGTACATCACAACAAAGGTTTCATGCAGAATCAAGGGAAATTCCGAATCCGCAGCTCTTGCAGTGCTTCTTGTCACCGCCTTTAACATAGAAGAACTTGAAATTGACGTTGACCGCCTACATTACTAGTGTCATTTACAAGTGAACCAATTAAAAGCCACGAAGTAGTATCGGGGTGAATATCCGAATCATCAAGAAGTTGACAGAGATATTCGGATCTCGACTTAGGTTAGCCCAGGAGGGCCCTGGTCGGACCGACTGGCGTGAGACGATTTTTCAGCATTCCAGTTTGGCAGGTCTGTCTCGTCCGAATGCCATACGCCAGCCTTTGTAGTAGTCTAATTCTGCTTCTTAGCATGAGAAGCCTTGCGTTCAATTCTCTGTAGTAGCATTTTTGATGTATCTAATGCATTACTTCATACCAGTTTGGAGTGTAGGAATTAGAGAGAATAATGCATTATCATACATGTGTAATCACACAGAATAATGCATTAATTTGTCTACACCTGGTGGCCTTTGAGTGATTGTTCTTGGAAGTATAAGCAGATTTAACCATCAAAGAACGAGGAACGAGACTTCTTGTACATATTGAACGATGCGATTGAGGACGCTACACCGGACGTCTAGTGAACGAGTTCAGGAAGAGATAGTCTCTTAAAACAGACCTTGATGATATCAGATGACAATCGATCTAAGGAAGAGAATGAATCGTCTCTGCAATTGGGACACCGACTTCAGCGGAGTTTTGCCAAACATTTTTCGCGCTCCGCTGTTGGAGATTTGAGCGCTGAGCATGCCTCCATGATTCCTCTGTCATGTGCTTCGATAGCTTCTTAACTGCTATTCTATGTAAGCCGATGATACCGACGTCTATGTTTGTGCATTGCTTTCGTTTGAATACTGAAAGCGATTCAAGTCCACCCGAAATTCAGGGCTAGTCCCGAAAAGCCGACAGTGCCACTCTGCCCATTAAGGACGCTTTCGGCCGATCAGATATATGTCTCAAGTAGTCGCAACCAGACTATTTAACGACGTGTAGTGGAAGGAGGTCCCTCGGGCTATCTGAGTCTTCATAATTTATACCATAGTCGTCATGACCTCAATTCTCTCGTCTCGATCCCTTGCATGCGTGTCTCGTTCCAGAAGGTCGCTCAGGCCTCACGTCGCGTGAGTTTTTACATGATCACTGTATTATTTGTACTAACATTTCCGTAGGGCTTTTGCTACTGTGACAGGTGGGACACAGAACCTTCCATTGTCTGGAATTCGTGTGCTTGAGATGGGTCAGTTGATTGCGGGTCCTTTTGCGGGTCAACTTCTTGGGT
>JAGGAW010008784.1:0-13251 GCA_017657375.1 Termitomyces sp. T27 | reverse complement strand
ATGTATTGGACAATCTTGTCTGTTGACTTCATGATGGCCAAGACTTGGCAAATGTCTTAGACATCATCCTTAGTCTTTCTTATTACGATGACAAATTGAGCCATCATATTGCCTGAAATTTGTCTGGAAATCATGCACCACTTTAACCTGTGGGATTTGCGTGGTGTTAAGAAAGTCAGTAGTGGTTGGAAGAGAGATGTTCTGCACTCCCTTAGTGAGCATGTGGAAAGTATCCTGAAGAAGTTCCTAGGTGAGTTTGGCCTACCATCTCAACAACATTAACATTTAAAGTATATCAGACTCTCCTGCCCAGCTTTGGAGCCTCCTTTCCCATTGTGATGGGGGCATCTGCAGTATCATGGCTCTGGCAATGGTTACTCCTGCCTCATACCATAACTGGTCACCTCAGGATCTTAACTTGGTCATACCATTGAATCATGCCAGTGATATTCTGAACTATCTATGTCAGATGGGATGGGTCATCCTACCCCTCAAGGTTGAATTGGTTGATTGAGGCCTAGAAAGTTGAAACAGAATAGGTCCCAGTGGTGAATTTAAGTGGAGTGTTATCTAAGATCTTATCAGCTGATTATCTTACTTACATCTGAGTACTGCTATGCACAGCATTGGCCACTTCCACAAGTGCCACTAAGAGCCATCTACCTACAGCCTCATTGCAGGCTTCCATCCACCACCAGTGGGCCACCACCCTTTAACCTCATTGGAATCGGTTGACACCCACTTGACGAGGCCCTGCCTTGTCCAGTGGTCTGAGCTAGGAGTCAATCTATGGACAGCCAATCCTTGTGATTCATTGGTTTAATAGAGGAAAAGTTTACACCCAGCAAGGTAAGTTGGACTTGGTGGAGGTGAAGGGTGAAATTGTCCTTGTTTGGCATTTGACATGAGTCCAGAGAGGTGGATGAGTTTTGGTGGTATAGTCCGAGGTGCCAGAATGTATCATCATATTAGAGCAGAGTCTCGTGCATGTGGACACCTGGATTTGAATTCAGATTTGATGGCCAATAAGATTGACATACCTACAACACACAAGACAGTTACGAGGATGTCAAGACGAGTTTCTTTACTCTGAAATTTCTGATCGTTTGATACACCTTCTTGGTACATTCTTTGTCTTTGTTTGTTCTCCTCACATGCATTCCAGTGAACTACTACACCCTGTGCTCACCCTCAGTCCTCATGTATATCTTATGTCATCAGAACCATAGAGATAGATATCCTTTTAAGTTGAAGCTTAATTTTTTTAAATTTTTTGGTGATGATGCGCTAGCTCTGTCTCGTTTTGTCCTTCATACCTAATCTGATTATCTGGTACACATCCTTGGTATGTTCTTTGTCTTTGTTTGTTCTCTTCATATACATTCCAGTGAACTACTAGGTCCTATGCCTACCCTCTGTCCTCATGTAATTTTATGTTGTCGGAATCGTAGAAAGATATCCCTTCAAGTTGGACCTCAAATTTTTTTTCCCTTAAAGCACTGTCTCCCTCTCGTTCAGTTGTTCTACGTTGTCTGATTGTCTGGTACACTTCCTTGGTATGTTCTTTGCCTTTGTTTGTTCTCTTCTTTTGATTTGCCTTGGTATTTGCTGTTGAAATGGTAGAAAGAAGCACATGGAGCACACTATAACAAGTGCAGTCTCTCTTTCCAACATATTGTGATGCACCCATGTCCACCAGTCTACTTCTGGGGAACCTGGTGGTTTGTGTACCTGTGAAATGTATAGCTATTAAAAAATTGATTGAATGAGTTGCAACCTCCTCGAACTTGGTCAACATGTCAGCCATTACTAAGCATTGCTTCACCATGCATATCCCTATAGTTCAAAACCATTGTTATTTTGTCCACTACACTATGTAGTACATCTTGATTTCATGTGTTCCCTTTACTGAATCTCCATAGGGCTTACTTCACCAGTGTTTTGATCCTCAACATCTGTGTCGTCATTTTGTACTCTGATGTTTATCTTTGCTACCTTTTTCCTCATGTTTTCCATCTCAGCATCCTCCCCATCATATGCCAAGCACCTTTTGATACTTATTACAACCGGTATGGCTCTTGCCCATGCATCTGCATCTTTTAATTCATTCAGGTCCACTTCCTGCAACTGATCAGTTTGGATTGCAAGGACCTTGCAAACACTGACTCACCTTGGTAAGTTTACTGCTTAGTTTGGTGATACCCCTCAGAATTGGGAAGAAATGACAGAACAAATTGTTAGGGTTCTTCATGGGTACTGCTAGCAACATGAACTGGATGTCTACAATATCTCCCAGGCTGAATGCATCTGGGTCGCTGGGTTCGTATCTTGATTGACAATATCAGTATATGTCATGCTCATGGGGATATTATGCCTATCTTACCCTACCATGTTACCATTGTTCTCCACTACCATTGACAGACACATGACCAAGCAGCATCTCCACTTTGGACAATTTCTGTTAAAACTCCATTTCAATCAAACAATTCAGGAATATCTGTAGGAACGCATAGCTCAGCATCTTTACCTGTCATAAGAAGTCTGTTCCAGCATGATATCTCCTGAATCTTCTGGTTATATTGAGGGGCCCATGGACTCAATGTGATTTGAGACAATGATTAGTTGATGAAAGAGTGTAGTTCCAACAACTTGTCTAATTGTTTGTCAAATGATTTGCTCCCCAAGCCTGCAATACCAGCATGTTGCTACATCTTCTGAATCTCCTTGATTCCATAAACACCTGGACTTGGTATAAGGTGGCAGAATTTATAGGTACCATTTACATTGAGGGTCAAACATTCATGGTGTGGTTGACATGTCAGACACCAAAGAGCATATGGCAAAACGAGCAGATATGTTGGCTTTTTGGCACTATTACATTGGACATTGAGATGTTCCCAGCACCTGCTATCAGGCATCACAAAAAACAGCAAGCTGCATATCACTCACTTCACAGTTCAGGAGTGGATGGTCATATACCACTTGAATACTTTTTTGAGGTAAACAGGCAGAACCCTTGGGTCTTGTATCTCAATGTGTGGCAGAAACCCATGTACATGGATCAAAAGCTTGTGGTCAATTATGATTCACGGACCAGGAAGCATGTATTGAACTTCTATGATGACAATAATATGCCTTCCCATGCAAAGTTCTCTGTCATCAGGATTGTAAACCGCTTTTGACTTCTTCCTGTGGACACCAACTACTGGTTTGTAGAACAAAGTTTGATACCTGTGTATATCTAGTATCTGACAACTTGCAGGGAAAACATAGACCTGACTCGGATACCTCATGTTGCTCAATACATTGGTGTCACAGGACCTGGGACAAAATTGTTCGCAGATGCATGCATAGGTTTGAATATACTTTGACTGTTCTTCCATGAGCTATCCATGGCTAGCTCCAAGTTGTTAGCTTACATGGTACATCCAGATGAGATTACCACAGATATAGAGTATGTAAGCAAGTGATGGATATATGGGGGTATGGAGAGGTGTCCTGGGCTGAGTGGGAGGACCCTGACTCACTTTTATCAAGGGTCACTACTCTGGAAGGGTGGTATGGGTGGTTTGCACACAATGTAGTAGATTGAGATGGGTACATGGATAAATCATTGTGTGAAGCACTACCTGACATGTCACAAAGGAAACTGATCAATGGCCCCAGGAGATAATGAAGGTAAAGTCAGTCAGTCAACACAAAAAATTGGAGGAAGGGATCACATATGTTTGTAGGTTGTAGTTGACAGGCTTCAAGATACTTTCGTTGGTTGTACTTTCCTAGATTGTAGTTGATGGGGGAATACAAGGGTAGATGATCCATTCATACATGCATCTTCTTATCTTATCTTCCATTTTCTGAGTAATGCCACGCTCGCAGTGGCCCCTTCCACAAGTAAAACTTGTAATGTAATGGCGGTGGTGATAATGCTTCAGTAGGCATAACAACAGGTATCCTGTTCTATTTCAGGAATTGACCTGAACACCGGCAGAAATGAAGTGTGCGTATGTAACCAAGTTTGCGCTGCCTCAACAGGTTTTGCAGGCAACAGGGAAGGTCCATATATCACCGAGGCCACAATGGTCGGATACATAGCCTGGAGGATGAGTCAGTTGGTCTGGACAAAAATTATTTGATGGTCTCACAGAGAAGACAGCGTACGCGGATAAAAAGGTACCAGCGACAGTGTTCATGATAGAAGGAACGGGAAATGTCAATGCAAATAAAACAGTAGTTGCCAGCTATAATAATTTGAGTTTCGTTTCATACACCTGTCCGCTGCTATTCAACTGACCTGTAAAAGACAATAGATTGCTCCTGATTCCAAGAGTAGGAACATGACCGTCCATAGATTGACTGACCCGGGACCGCTTGTCCTTGCATTCAATTGTAGGAGCTTCTTATGCTTCCTTGACGTAGACTAAGGATTAAAAGGAGTTGACATAAACCATCAACATACCAGAGAGCCCATGCTATTGACAAAGTAACTCCCGCATTGATTGCAAAAGATAATGACATTCCGATGGAAAAAAGCGAACTCATTTGTGGGGTTCTCTCTGATCCAAACCCTTTAGCACCGGCGTCCAATCCGAGTGAAACAAGTGTTGTCACTAGAAGTGATTGAGCACCGAATTCTGATACCAATTTTTTCAAACTTGCCCGTCGCAGTCACAAGGACAGGAAAGGCCAAGAACTTTGCCCACCGTATCTCCGAGAACATCTTCCAACCGCGCCACATTATTAGGGCATCATTCATAATCGGCTAAAATAATCACGGGAATAAGTCATCCAAGACAAAGGAAATGGGAAGCGCACAGTTATTCGAGAACTCCACAATAATAGCACTTCCATCTTATAAATCCATGCAAGGTCATCGCTAACGTTATCTGCCAGCGTTTTTCCAGGATCTGCCACGAGGACTTGGGCGGAGATTACTTGACCGGAAAGCAGTGCGACACAGTAAAGCGTGGAAATAACAAAGCCCAGAATGACAACGCTCAACATCACCCTGCCCATCATTCCTGACAAGCAGTGACGCCTGATAAGGAGAGGCTTGGAACAGGATCGAAGTGACTGTCAAAAATGACGAACATGAGCGCATATGTACAGAATACCCATAACGGCGTGAATAGACCTACGCAAATGACAGCCATTAGGCCCATAGGATACACATAATAGAAGACCCACCATGAAGGAACATGGAGATTGAAAGAGGCCAAAGATTCGCCGATAAGACTATGCCAATATGTTGGAGTGTTTGACGTTCATGGGGCGTCATTTCTGCGGGATTCTGTGTGCCCGTGTCCTCTGATCGAGTGATTGGATACGAGTGGGATGATTCTCAAGAGATGTTATAGAAATATATCCTGTTTAAATATCAGCTAAATCGGTTTCAATTTTGCACAGCTCCTGTCGTATCCGGCTTTATGTCCATTTCTATGATTACAGCACTTGCGTTAGTCACATCATTGCTTCCGGCCCCTGCATGGATCCTAGCCAGTTGTACAAGATTGGAAAATCTATTAATAACGATATCAAGGAAGTAAGTAGAAAATGCAGCGTGTTGGAGGTGGGGCAGAATCAGTTTATAAGCCTTCCGATACTGATGAGAGACCTGGTCCTTGAATGGTGAAGGAAAATAAGTATGTACCACACAATGGGAAACTCGTCCGAAGTACGGTGCAAGATCGCTCGTGACAAACACAGAAGACGGTAGGAATCCTTGACAGAAATATAGCATTATGATCATATCAATTCCTCAGGTGTCGACTGCGGAATCTGTCCATCAGTCTGCTGTGGCATCAGAATTCGCGGGTGTATTTTAGTCCTAGTGGCAGCCAGCATATGTTTATACGTCGGAAACGGAGTGTAAAATACAGTACCATGCCATGTTCCTGCTAAACTGAGGCTGTGCAGCTCAGCTCTGAATAATGCCAACTTTTTCTCCGACAGTAGCGGTGATCATGAGTGCTTGTGGAAATTGAAGGACTCTGTACAGGACTTCTGAAGAGCGTTGGCGGCTACCTAGTGCTTAAGTGGAATTAGAGACTTGTTAGAGACTCGTAGCTTCGATAAAACCTGCGTGCCGGGCGCCATACTTCGCACCACAGCATAACAGTGCACTTGTATTGTAATGACAGTACTAGTCACGCATCAACAGATAGACAGATCTACGTCAGCAATCGACGTGGAGACGGGCATAGTATCTACCTATATTTCAGGAAGTCGGGTCTTTGCCTCTGCGCTTCTCTTCAGGGCCCGTCACAAGGATCTGTCGAACGATTACTTGAATAGAAAGCAGCCCGACACAGTGTAGAAACGACAAAGATGACAGCTTTCACCATCGTTCTTTCTGCTACCCCAGACAAACGGTGACGCTTGACAGGAAGATAGTAACAGGAAGCAAACGGATCAAAAATGACATACACAAATCCATATGTGTACAATAGGCATAAGAGCGTCGAGTAAGTTGGCACCTTTCAGAGACGTGAGATGAAGCCAAACGGAAAAGACCTACTGTGGAGGAATACAGAGACTGAGTGTGACCAAAAGTTTGAGATTGAGGTTCTCTTAAGAGCCTGGCATTCTTCAAGTGTCATCTGATGTCTGGGGTTCCTGCATGGCCAAATCGTTTGGAGCAGAGGTGGAGGTAGGATCAGAAAAAGACTAGTGAAACATGTCTTGTATCATTCGGTTCTGGCTGGCAGATTTGATGGCTGATTCATGTGGCAATGGAACGCGATCCAAATGTATATGATACGTTACTAATTTGATGATTGTCGAAAACTTCTGCGTCGTGTCATCCACACGCCGTTGTCTGACTAGTGGTATTGATCATAATGGGGAACATTCTCGCGAGAGGCCGAAGAAATGTCCTGTAAATATCGGTTTTAAATCTTGACGAATATCAAAGACGATAGGAAGATCACATTGTCAGCGTTGTAAAGCCTGTACGCTAGATTGTCATACAAAACTCTCTAGGGGCGCTGCAAAATCTGACCATCAAGCTGCGGCATCAGGATTTGCGGAGGTATTGTGGTAATATCAACAGCCAGCGTATGCGAATAGATCTGGAGTAAGATATCTATGTGAGAAACGGTGTCAGTATTCCACCGAACTGAAGTCGTATACCTTGGATCCAGACGATATCAATCAAAGCATTGTTAATACAGTATCATAAGCAGACGTCTGCCTTGATGGATTCCTGTTCGAAGCATGAGAAAGGGATGTTCCGCGAACTTCTGAGAGCTGTGGTTCGAGATGCTGCGGAACGCGAAATGACTTGATCCGATTCAGCGGCCCCGGATTTCGCCGAAAATCAACTTTTATCTTATCCACGTATGTTCGGTGTTTATGTACCATCTAGGCAGCCTTTCTCGACTCCCTAACGTTAACACGCTCCTTAAGCCTTGCAAGGCCCTCAATCTCCCTCGTTACATATCTTAAACCTCACTAGACGTTCAAAACGTTCCTTCTACGACACCTCAATTCTCGTGTCCGGCAATGATATCAATCACAATCTCCACCTCAAAGATATCAGGAAACCCGAGTAGTTGAGCGAGCTGGTTCTTGCGACGTCGGGCTTTGTCATATGCCGTTTGACGCGCGAGATTTTTAGCCTCTCGAGGCTATCTCCCGTTAGTGGAGCGAGACGATGCCGCGTGGTCTGTTGTGCAAGCTGGAGAATGGGTCAATTATGCTATTACCATTTAGCTGCTGAGATGTTGTAATTCTCCTACGGCGCTTGATATGGGAGGCCGACCAAAACAAGACCAAAAGATGTGGAGCCTAATTGTCTACTACCCAGAACTCTGTGTTAAGTTGGAAGGGTCATGGGTTATAAGAGGTTCGACTATAGCACGCTTACCCTGCCTGCCGCATACCTCCCCTTTGATTCTTTGCTACTACGAGTGACGACTACCTCTGGTTTGCTGGTCCCCTGTTTGCACGTTTTCTGTTCATTTTCCAAGTACTTCAAGTTCGAGATGCCAGTCTGGGACAACGACATGCCTCCAGGTATTCAAGTTATGCCGCCACTGGCTCCGGCGCCAACTGAAAGAGGAGAGGTTAACCCTTTTCTTGGCGAAGCGCAACCCAGGTATGTCTTGGCTCGCCTCTACCTCCGATCTCATTCCAAAGTTGATTTAGCTCTGCCTAGCATCCAGCGACATGGCCAATCCGATCACCACCCTGGAGCTTCCCAAGCCACAATTATTACACCCCCTCGATAGCCTCACAACCCAGAAATCGGTCTCCTTACTATACGTGTGATTCCGTGCCGTTTCCCTTATGGGCTGAATCCACGCCTATTTCGATGGCTGCCGGTTACTAAGAGTTCTTGGCTCAACGGGGGATGTGATCCCACTTCAGAATTGAAGTGCGGCGCGTTTGATGGAGGTCCGGAGAGATTGGACACAGGACGGTGTCTGTCTAAGCCTCGTGCGGAGAGACGTAGGAATACCGGGTACAGTTGTGCAAGCCAGAGGATTCCAGATGGTGGCAGCGCTGAAAAGAACTTTTCAAATGGTCCAGAGTTCTTTGGTCAAGCATCTCTTGGCAGCCCGAGTCCCAGCGTTTTCAGCTCTTGTCCTGATGGAATCAGATCGCCGACCCCTGTTACATTTCAAAGTTTGAGTCCTATGAGTAAACGTAGCGTGAAGCTAGGCAGCGCAGCGGCGGACTCAGTTACACTCAATGTGAATGAGACGAACTAATTTAATTACCTAGGCAGCGCAGCGGCGGACTAGGTTTGTAGCAAAAATAAGTACATGTAATGTAAGTAGTACAAATTAATACACACCTCAGTTACACTCAATGTGAATGAGACAAACTGAGGTGTGCAAGTAAACGAAAATTGCCCTTAAGTGTCCGTAGCCGAACACACGTGATGTATAGGCCCTGCCATTACCCTTTGACACTCCCACTTGCGTGGAGGCATAGGCCCATGGCTTTTGTAAACTTCCAGTGTTTATCGTGAGGTAAGGCCTTCGTGAATATATCTGCTACCATATCTTCGGTGGGAACATAGTGTATGACGGCTTGCTGTTTAGCAATGAGGTCATCGCGTAAGTAGTGATACTTCCACTGAATGTGTTTTGTTCGTGATCTGTACTGGGCTTCCTTAGTGAGAATAATAGCCACCTGGTTGTCGCAAAGTAGCTCGGATGGTCCTTCCTGAGTGTGTCCTATGTCTTCGAAGAAATTTCGAAGCCAGGACAAGTGTTGACCAGCATAACATAATCCAATGTACTCAGATTCTGTTGAGGAGAGGGACACCATAGTTTGGTGCTTGCTTGCCCAACCAATAGCGCCCCGAGCTGTGATAAAAACATATCCAGAGGTGGATCTGGAGGTGTCATGGTCCCCAGACCGGTCTGCATCTGAGTAACCGTGGAATGACATGTCCATGTTTACGTCGTTTCCGTCAAATTTTAACTCCATGTCTTGAGTTGTGTTAAGATAACGCAACACTCGCTTGGCAGCAGCCCAATGGTGTTGTTTTGGATTTGCACTGTACCTCCCTAAGACACTGACCGCGTAGGCAATATCAGGCCTGGTACCCATCATAGCGTACATGAGAGAGCCTACGACACTGGAATATGACACGAGTTTACCTCCTATTTTCATTTCGGCAACTGTGGAGTTACTGTACTATTGCGACCGAGTGTTTGCCTGTGACGCGTGACGCAAGGTGTTCACTGCAGAAAGTGTTCACACCTACCAAATAAGGGAATTTTCGGCGTGGAGCGCCCGGCCCGGTCACCTTCAGAGGCATTTTGAAGGGTTTCCGAGGGGTTTTTGGAGGCCATGATGCATGATGGGTACCAAAAGTGTTCGGTTCGCGGCCCCCTGTGACGTGTGATGCGAACACTCGGTCGTAATAGTACAGTATTCCCTGGATCTTCAGTGGTAAGCCTACAGCTTGTGGCTATGGGTGTCCATGTAGGTTTTGAATTTTGCATCCCGCAACGTTCAACAACTGTTTTGATGTACTGTTGTTGAGATAATGAAATTGTTTGAGCCTTGTGATCCCGTTTTATTTGGATCCCCAGAATGTAGGTGGCTGGGCCGAGATCTTGCATCTTGAAAGTGTCGGACAGTTTTTTTTTTGATTTCGTTCATGAAACTTCGTGAATTTGAAGTTGTCCACGTATACAACCAAGAAGCAGAGTTTGCCATCCTTCCTGTAGATGTACAGGCATGTCTCAGCGTTAAGGCGGGTGAAGCCTAAACTTCGAAGTTTTTTATCCAACATGAGATTCCAGGTTCTTCCAGCCTGTTTTAAGCCATATAGTGAATGCTTGAGTTGCCAGCAGTGGCCATCTAGGATCTTGACCCCTTCTGGTGGAGACATGTAAAGTTCCTCTTCAAGTTCTCCATTTAAGTATGCAGGGGCTACATCCATTTGGTCCAGCTCTAAGTCATACTTTGCAGCTAGTGCAAGTATGATGCAAATTGACTCCAGGTTGGCCACTGGTATTGCTTCCCAATGTACTTGCCACCATTGTTGGATTGAAAAAAATTTATGAAGTTTTTGGATAAGTGCAGTTTGCCAATTTCAGCATTTAGGGTGGTGTGTATGTCATTCTTGAACTCACAAGATCATAGTAATGCATCGCTCTTTTTCTTCATTAAGTATACCCATGAGAGATGAGCATGACCATTGATGAAAGATATCCAGTACCTATTCCCATGTCAGTCTGTTGGATTTATGGGACCACCAACATTTGAATGAATTATTTGGAATGGGTGTGTAGCCTTCCATTCTTTGTGTTAAAAGGGCAGCTTCTTGGACTTTGCAAGGATGCAAGGTTTGCAGAATTTTGCCTTTCCTGTGACTTTGTTGATTCCTTTGACATGTCCATCATTTATCATCTGTATGAGACAGTTTGGGGAGATATGAGCAAGTCTGCAGTGGAGTGCATTGATGTCAATCAAGACCAGTGCATGTGATATGGGAAAAATGTCCAGATGATAAAGATCTCCTTTATGTGTTCCCATAAGGATGGTCTTTTGTCCCTTGTTGGTCTTGATTTTACAGGTTCCATTCTTGAAGATGGTGTAGTGGGTCTAGGCAATGAATGGATACTAGTGAGAGGTGGAATGAAGGGATGTACAATGTGTTTTCCAGTTCCATTGTAGACATAGTTCCATTGATGTTGCACTGCAGCATGATAGTACCCACACCTGTGGCTTCAATGTAGGAGTCATCACCAAAGAAAACTTTGTGTGGAGGTTTAAGTTCCTTTAGTGTGCTGCATTTAAACCAGTTTCAGTGAGGAGTCATGTGAGCCAAGGCTCCAGAGTCAGCAATTACACTTAGGCAAGTAGTGTTGATTGAAGCATTCCCAACATAGGCCAAAATGCATGATATTAAAGCTTTAGAGACATGAAAAGACTTTGTATTTGAGTATCCAGCTGTTCCTCCACCACTATCACTGTCCAAGTCATCAGAATCCTTCATGCTTGATGCTGAGTCATGGCTTGCATGATTTGCCTTTTCCTTCCTCTTTGGTTTCTTTTTCTTCCTCTTTTTCTTTCCATCCTTTTGTTCCTTGAGGGTCCAGCAGTCAGATGTGTTGTGGATGGCAGAGTTGTGAAAATCACACTACTTCTCCAATTTGTCTTTCTTTTTCTGTTTTGAGCTGGCATTGGCTTTGAGTGCAGCTTCTGTAGAAGTGCCTTGCTGAGCTGTTGCCATGAAAGTGAGGTGGTCTGAGAGCTCTGAAAAGTCTAGTGATTTTCCAGGAGTGAGGGAGTTGAGGACAGTAGCATGGAATGACTCCCATACACTATCCTCTGGGAGTGAGTGGAGCAGGATGAAAGCAAGGAATTCTTGATCTATTGGCTTCTTCATGGCAGTGAGCTTTGCATCAGCACCAGAAATGGTTGATATGTGATTACTGAGTGTCAAAGAGGTACCATCCCATTTCATGTTGAGCATAGAAATGAAAGTGTAGAATGTGCTAACACTGACATTCATGTTTTTGTGGATTGTGACTAGTTTGTCAAACATCTCTTTGGCATAGTTCCATTCTACCATATTCAGGCTCTTGGAGTAGAAGGCTACAGGATGCCACTTACTGTCCTCCTTTGACTGTTGTGAGAGGACCACTCTGGTGGCAAAATCAGAGCTATCCACTTTGACATGGAAGGGAGAGTCATCATCAGGGAAAAGGAGGACTGCTTATGAAGTAATGGCTTGCTTGAGTGCATGGAAGGCATCTTGCTGTAGTGCTCCCCATTTACATGCACTGTCCTTAACTGTGAGGTCAAAGAGCAAAGGGGAATGATGAGAGGTCTTGAATGAACCTCTGATAGAAGTTAGTGAAGCCTAGAAAGGCCTCCACTTCCTTTTTGTCCCTTGGCTCTGGCCACTCCACCACTCCAGCCACCTTCACTGGGTCCATCTCAGCCATTCCATGTGAGATGATTAGCCCAAGGTACTTGACCTTGGTCTACTTAAACTTGCACTTCTTGGGCTTGAGGTAGAGCTGGTGTTGGTGGAGGTGATCCAGGACAACACACATAATCCATCAATGTTCCTCAAATGTTTTAGTGTAGATGAGGATATCATTGAGATACATGCAAATGACACCTTCTACAATGAGGTCACAGAATATGTCGTTCATCATCATCTGAAAGGTGGCTGGGCTGTTAGTGAGACCAAAGAACATTACCAGAGGTTCAAAGAGTCTGCAATTGGTTTGGAATGCTGCCTTCCACTTGTCTCCTTCCTTGATGTGCATGTTGTTGTAGCCCCAGTGGACATCCAACTTCATGAAGTAATGTGCACCTCATAGGTTGTTGATGAGTTTGGAGATGAGTGGCAAGGGGTAATGGTTCTTCACCCTCATTGCATTCAGGATATGATAGTCCTAAACCAGATGTAGAGACTTGTCTTTCTTCTTGATGAAGAAGACAGGGGACAGGGGAGGCCATTGGCAACTTGGAAGGATGTATTCAACCTGAATCAAGGTTCTCTTGCAAGAATGCATCTAGCTTGTCTTGCTCTCAAGGAGCCAATGGATACACCTTGCAGCTAGGTGGTTTAGCATTGGGAATGAGCTCAATCGTGTGGTCCCATTGGTTGCACTTGGGGAGCGAGTCAGAGGAAGCCTTGTAGAATATGTCTTTCAAGTCTTGCAGGTGACAAGGGATGGTACCACTCAACAACTTAGGCTGAGAGTTGGCTGCAAATGCCTGGGCCAGGCATTGGGATGTAGTCTGGCTGGCCCATATCTCAGCTTT
>JAGGAW010008783.1:0-13309 GCA_017657375.1 Termitomyces sp. T27 | reverse complement strand
ACGCGGATCTAGAAGCGTCTGATAGGCCATCCGAACGTCCCGGACAAAAGCATAGAATCCTTTTGTTTCGTTGAGCGTCTTGAGCAACAAGGGGAGAGTAGGCAGCGATGGTGAGGCAGTAGCGACTAGGCAGAAACGAGATGAGAGAAATGAAAAGTGTAAGAAGACTGCGCACCTTTGTACCCCTGCGCTACATCAAGCACCAAACTACACTCGCGATCGGGGTTGGCAGGGTCAAGATGTGCGAAACGGAGCAACACTTGGTCCGCCCCGATGCCCTCGACCATGCACCCCAGGACTCTTTCGATGGCTTCGACTCCCGGTGATACGTGTGCGGCGTGCGTGCTGAGTGTGTTGCGCTCTGCAGCCCGTTCTGTGGATGGTCTGTGTGAGCAGGCAAGCAAGCATTCCCGAGGAAAAATGCACCTCGGCGAAGGTTGGAAGTCATCGCGCGATACTGCTCAATCTCCGCCTCGATCATTTGGCTCTTTTCACGAAGAGACGCAACCTGTCGCTTCAAAGCCGCGACCTCCAGCTCGGCGTCCTTGCGCTCCTCCTTCTCCCGCTCGAGCGTCGCGACGAGATCGATCTCGCGGAGCTTACATTGGTTCGTCTCTGCCTCTGCGGCCTGTGTCTTTTCGAGCAGGCGCTTCTTCTCGGCGGCGTGGGATGCGCGCCGCTCGGAGAGGGTGGTGAGGGCGCGGTTTTTGTAGGCCGAGACGGCCTTGAGGAAGTTGCGCGTGGAGGCTTCGTATGCGGAGAGACGGAGGTCGATGTGCGGTGCGTCGGAGGCGAGGAGAGAGGAGAGGTCGATCTGCGGGAAGCGGAGGGCGTGCGTTGTCATCGTGGTTCGAGAGAGGACGCGCCTGTCATGTGACCGACGCGATCTGGCTGTGCATTGATCGATGATCAAGTTCGTTCAGTTCAGTTCAGACGACAGCAGTCATGATGAATTTGAAGTCGCATGATGGAATGCCGTACTGCCGAGATGTACACATGGACACTGCAAAGGGACACCCGCCAAGCTTGGGCGGTGGTTACGTTGATGTCCAGATGGGCACAGCGAAGGGCCTGCCGTCGATAAGCAGCAACGATATCACGATGGACACGGCGAGAGGAAAGTCGACGCTTAGGCAGGGAGGCGCGCAGAAGCTTTGGGAGAAGGAGCTGTTGGAGAGTGCAGAGGTTAGGAGGAAGGCGACGGTTGCGCAGCTGTGTGAGTTTGGCTCGTTCTGGCTTGTGCCGAATGAGGTTGATCCTCTTCTAGATTTCCTGGATTACTACTTTCAGACACTGGGGTACCTCGCAGCGCGCAAGGAGCGCCGTGCGAGGTTTGATGCGGACACAAAAGCCCGCGATCTCAAGGCGGCGGAGTATGCCAAGGAGTTCAAGAGCTATTGTGGCCGCGAACGGGTGTTGCTCCGCAGAAGGCGCACGAAGCTCAAGGTCGACCAGTTCCATATTATTGCACAGGTCGGGCAGGGTGGATATGGCGAGGTCTTCCTTGCACGCAAGCAGGATTCGGGTGAGGTTTGCGGCCTCAAGAAGATGAAGAAACGGACCCTTCACAAGATGGACGAGGTAGGTTCTTCTGGAACCACTGAGTGCAAATGAAGGTTTACACGATACGCGCGATGTAGATTAGACATGTGCTCGTTGAGCGTGATATTCTGACGGCGACAAAGACGCCCTGGCTTGTACGGTTGCTCTATGCATTCCAGGACCCCGAACATGTGTACCTCGCGATGGAGTACGTTCCCGGTGGAGATTTTCGCACTCTCCTCAACAACTCGGGTGTTCTCAAGGAAGAACACGCGAGGTTCTATATTGGCGAGATGTTTGCTGCTGTGACGGAGCTGCACAAGCTTGGGTATATCCATCGTGATCTGAAGCCTGAGGTACGCCACGTTACTTGTACGTGTCGACAGAACTGACTAGAGTACGTGTATCCAGAATTTCTTGGTGGATGGAACGGGTCATGTTAAATTGACTGACTTTGGGCTTGCGACTGGTGCGCTCAATCCTAAGAGGATCGAGTCGCTTAAGGTCAAGGTTTGCAACTTTCGATTCTGGGGTCATTACTCTGCTTAGTGTTCGCTCTCAGCTTGACAAAGTGAAAGATCATCAAATTATACACCGCTCAACGATAGAACGACGTTCGATCTACCGATCTATTCGCAATGAAGACGCTCGATATGCGGACTCTATCGTCGGTTCGCCAGACTATATGGTGAGTTTGATAAGGCTTACCTACACCTCTTCCATTCCTAACCTGCTTCCGTAGGCCCCGGAAGTCCTCCGTGGAAAGCCGTATACTTACTCTGTAGACTACTGGTCACTTGGGTGTATCCTGTTCGAGTTCTTGGCGGGATTCCCGCCGTTCAGCGGAAGCACACCCGAAGAGACATGGACGAATTTGAAGAATTGGACAAAGGTGCTCTGCAGGCCGGAGTACGACAAACCTGAAGACCTCATTTTCAATCTTACGGACGTCGCGTGGGACGCCGTGACTCGGTGAGTGTTTCTGAACTTTGGGGGATACGTCGTTGCTGAGTACGAGTCTTTGCAGCCTCATCTCCCACGCGAGTGTTCGCTATTCGACCCTCGCTCAAGTAAGGAGCCACCCGTTCTTCGCCAAGGTGAGATGGGATGACCTCCGTTCGGTGCGCCCGCCGTTCGTCCCCGCGCTCGACTCGGAGATCGACACCGGGTACTACGATGACTTTACGAACGTGGATGACATGGAGAAGTATGCGGAGGTGAAGGAGAAGCAGAAAAATGTGGAGATGGTGAAAGAGAAGGACGAGGGCTTTGGGAGGGGTGTGTGGGTTGGGTTTACTTTTGGGAAGAATGGGCTTGGTGCGGGGGCGAGGGCGCTTGGAGGTGCAGGGACAGATGATGGGGCGCTTGCGACGATATTTTAGGGAGTGTGCATGTATGTATAACTTTTGAAGATTTTCCAGATGGTGTTTTAAATTTTAACTCTTGGTCGTTCGCCTGGTCGCGTACCTTCGGTTTTGACGGTCCTTTCAACATTGACTGTTCAATGAACAGATATAGACGATATTTGGACTGTAATTGAAGAAACCCAATCGCCTCACGTAGTTTCAAGTGCGTTGTGACACTTCCTAAACCCATTGCATTTTACTCTCCTTCTCAATCTCAACCAGTCGCTCGCTGAAGACCGCCATAGGGGGTTTACGATCAGGCCAGTTTGATCCAAGGCTACCGGGCTTCATGCGTTCAAAGCCAAGAGCGATAGAGCACTCAGTTTGACCGTACTTCACTGCGGTGTTCGCCAAGAACAGCGCCGAAGAGCCAGTGGAGCAGTTGTTGTTGACGTTAACGACAGGAATACCAGTCATGCCAAGGCTGTACAAGGCGCGCTAGAGAAGACTTCAGAGATGATACCATGAACAGCTAGAACACGCTGTACTGACCTGTCCACAAGTCGAGTCTCCGTAAACGTATCCAACGTACGCGCTCTCGACGAGATCGTATGTAATACCTGCGTCGAGGAGTGCCTTGGTCGCAGCCTCCAAGCCCATCTGAAAGAGATTGGGTCAATTCAAAATTTCCAACATCACGAATATAATTCATGGCACGTACATCTTCTGTGGCACGCTGACCTCTGGGCTATAAGATAACGAGAAATGAGCATTAGTTTATCCATTATGCTAAGGAAAACTGTAGCACTGACCTTGATGAATGCCGTGCATCCACCGCCGATCAAGAAAGTACGTCTGCCTGGCATGTCGAATGAAATGGGTGTGCAATGGAAGTGAGTTTTGCGGGGTCGGTGGAAGGTGAAGGGACATTATATATGGTGTGTCGGGTTGTATCGGTTCAGAATGAGCCGAATAACCGGTACGCGGTTGTGGGGTAAACTGAAAAAAAAACTTTGCCGGCGCCTTTCATCTGATTTAATTTCTCTTCCGCCTCTTCGGATTTATGCGGCTAGCTCTTACATGTCTGAGACTCAGCTGAACTTCAGCCGCCTTGCACGCAATTAGAGAGTAGGTAGTGGGCGCACCAGGCGGTAGTGCATTATGGTGCAAAAAGTACTGTACGATCTGGAATGCAATATCGGTGGATGCTTCTAGATCTCCTTTACAACTGTTCATAAGGATGGCGTTTTCAAAAATTTGGTGACTTTTTTTCCGATCTAGACTTGGCCATCCAAAACTCGGTCCCAGCCTTTTGTTGCAGCCGCCAGATCATACAAGATCCTCTTCAAGAGAGACCCACTCCTCAGATCTCAGCCCGTCAGCGGCCATTACAAGCATGCGGATCAAGCGTTTCACTCTGCAACATGAATCCTGGTCTGTAGCCACAACAGCGTCTAGGTCTCGGGGTCGTCTCCCAAAGGTAAGTTCTAGCGCTTTGCTGGCTTTTAGACGTTGTTTTGAACACTAGTCTATCACGTCCGAGGGATGAGTCGCTTAACGTGGTGGCAGGCAACATAAAGAGATTCCGCCACCGATGCGTACGTACTAGGCTGGGTGGTAGAGACTACATAATACTGATGTCGAAGTCGAATGATGATAAAACCATATATATATATACTTTGGCTACCTCGAAGAGATAACTCCAAGATCAAGTAAATGAGCTACCTGAACAGAATGGTCCGCCACGCGAGGACACAAGCCGGCTACTTGCCTTTACTTATCTTGCCTTTGCCATAAGCCTTGCCCTCGAAGCCTGGACGCGCTTTCGTTTTTGTCTTCGCCTTGCCAGTGCCCTTGCGTTTGTCATTTCGCCGCTCGTTACGCATCGCAATATTATCAGTGCGTTTCTTTTGCTTTGCTGCCATTGCTTGTTGAAGCTGTTCCTTACGTCCATCCCTGAATAACGTTTACCAATTTGAAGTACACGGAAAGACGACGAGAAGGGACGCACCACTCCTTCTTGCTCTTCTCCTTCCCTTTTTCCTTACGCTTGACGGCCTTCTTCAACCGTGCCTCATCGTCATGTACTTTAATGCCCTCCATTCGCGCTCCCGCCTTCTCCCATTGCTCCTGTTCCGCAATCGCACGCTGCTTCTCCTCTGGTAGAGTTGCTAAGCGCTCTTTCCGTGTCGTCAGCTGCTCAAGGGCCTGTTGTGGATTCGTTGTCGTTTTTAGGTGCTGTGCCTTCTTTGTCGTCGTTGAGGAACCCGCAAGCGATGAGAATGTTACTGTCGCCAAAGACTCCATACGGGAGCTCTCATCTGAAACCAGAAGCTGAGTCTGTTCAACCATGATAAGGGTAAGATTGGCAAGGACTCTTTCGTGGGACCTTACTTTGGTAAGATGGCCTTTATCTCTTTTCTCCTTGGGTGTCAGCTGATCCTTGCCCTTGCTCTTGCGTCCCTTGGCCTCTTCTTCCCTACGAATCTTCTCGCGCGTCTCCCTCCGTCGCCGCTCGCGCATAGCCGCGCGCTGTGCTCGTCGTTCCTCGAGGAGTTCATCTCGACCACCATCTCCAGTAGGCTTGTGCCCACGACCACCATGTCGCAATTGCAACATCCGGGCGTGTAGCTTTTCCTTCAGCTGGGCGATCCCACCAGAGGAAGGCATAGGGATCACTTCGGCATGGTCGCTCTCATCTTCAGGGTCTAGATCGACATTTGTTGCAGTGTTATTGGCGGGATCGAGCTGCGCAAATGTCAATTTTTGAGAGTATTACCCCTTCGTGTACATACTTTTTCACGTTTACCTTTTCTAGTGGCTTCCTTTACAGCCTGCTTCGGAGCCTTTTTGTGTTTGTGATATTTTGAAGCCTATAAGAGGGGTAAATTGGAGTATAGAAACTATAGTTGAGGATCACACTTGTTCCTCGGTTTGGTCTCGAACGACGTAATATTTTGTTGGTATGAGCTTCAGAAGAGTCTCAAAAGTGTCATTGTGAGCCTCTAGGGAGGCGTGAAGAGTGGCTGGGTCGGTGACCATTGAGAACAGGAACAACGATGTTGTGGCTGATTGAATTTCGACGACGTTGGAAAATCTTGCAATTCGGATGACGGCGCGTCTCGTCACGTCACGTCACATTCACGTCTCATTTCGCGAGTTCTAACACGTCCAGCTATGGCTCCCTCAACCAAAGTTGCCAAGGTCGCTAAACCTGGTGGAAAGGACATACGAATGTTTTTTGGTGCCGTTCCTAGCAACAAGAAAACCTCCGTCCAAGTATTTACACCATGTCCTCACTGTCGTCGGCTACACTGTTAATTATGGACAACTAGACCTCAGGCTCTGGATTGCAACGGAAGGACGCGATAGAAATAAGTACGTCAAAATATATGATTGTGACTTTATCTAATTCTGTGGCCACTCTGGTAGGCGATGATGACAGGTTAACTACTCTTTCTCTACGGAAGGTCCCTTTTTGACGCCTACGATAGCAAAGTCTCAAAGAAGTCCGTCAGCCCGCGAAAACGCCCTTCAGAACCAAAAAAGCTGAAGGTGTTGGACATAAGCGACGATGAGTTACTTATCACGAAGGTGTCACCGGCCAAGCGCAAGAAGACCGCCGACAGCGACAGCGATGACGAGGACATCAAGAAAGCCAACAGATCGCGACCTCGAAAGAAAATGACAGTCATGGATTCCAGTGAGGACGAGTCACCAGCCAAGACGGTTACAAAGTCAGTCAACGCAACCAAAGTTATATCCCGAGCGTCCGATGTCAAGAAACCCCGGGCATCAACCAGCCGAAAGATTGCAAAGAAGGACGAGGAATTCATTGTTGATTCAGGCGAATCTGAGGTTGAGTCATCAGGTGCCGAAGATCTTTTGGCCTTGAATGGTAAAAAATCCGGACCCGCCGTAGCAAAGCCCAAGCCCAAACTGAAGCCCAAGATTGAGGCCCCACCCACGACGAGCGTGAAGGGCAAGGAGAAAGAAAAGCAAGAGCCCAAGGCAAAACTCGAGTGTGTGCCGTATTTCATCATGTGAGACATTGCTCACACTTCCATTTTGCAGTTGGGCTGCAGCGAAAGCTGCCAAACTTGCAGGTCCAGTGGCGCATGGATCTAAACAAGTCCCGGACGGTGCGCCCAATGCTCTTGCGGGGCTTTCGTTCGTGTTTACGGGCGAGCTAAGCAGCTTTTCACGCGAAGAGGCTATCGATCTCGCGAAGCGATATGGAGGGTACGTGTTGTTCGTTTCGACGTGGTGTCAACTTCTCAAAGATAAATTCCAGACGCGTTGTGGGGCAGCCATCGAGCAAGACCGATTTCGTAGTATTAGGTGATAACGCCGGACCTAGTAAACTAGCGGCGATTAAGAAACATGGTATTCGAACGGTCAGTGAGGATGAGTTTCTTGCCTTGATTGGGAGTAGGAAAGGAGGAAAGGTCGATGAGAAGACAAAAAAGAAAATGGAGAAGGAGGAGGCTGCTATTAAGGAGGCTGCCAGAGAGTTGGAGAAGCGTGAGGAGGAAGAGAAGCGAGCCTATGCTCACGAGTATGTATCGCTCTTTTCAGAGTTTCATGGTCATTACTAAATTAACGGAATGTAGCAATAAAGGTGTTGATCCAAAGTCACAGTTATGGACGACGAGGTATGCTCCTCAATCCCTCAAGGAGATTTGTGGCAATAAGGCCCAGGTCGAGAAGTTACAGCTATGGTTACACGAATGGTAAATCTGCCCCTGAATCTCATCCTCTTTGCTTATTCTCTCCTTCCTCAGGCAGGACAGCAAGAAGGCTAATTTCAAGAAGCCAGGCAAGAATGGGATGAATGTGTATCGTGCTGTCATGATCACAGGCTCTCCTGGAATCGGCAAGACTACTAGTGCACATTTATGTGCGAAGTTGGGGGGATATACCCCAATAGAGCTAAACGCCAGTGACGTCCGAAGTAAAAAGCTTATTGAAGTGAGTTTCGCTAGCACAAGTGATTAATGAGTACTGAATTTGAATTTACTGTCTTTCACTTCTCTAGAATGGCATGAATGTCAACAATACCTCGCTCGATAAATTTATTGGCAGCCATGTAAGTGGAATTTCTTATTAATACCCTTAGGCCGACATTGGTATTTCAAGGACACCAACTCGCTTGGTGTGACTATTACAGACAAGACATGTCTGATTATGGATGAAGTCGACGGAATGTCCTCTGGCGATCGAGGAGGTGTTGGAGCTTTAAACTCTTTGATAAAGAAGACACAGGTGCGTCTTAGCTTCACACGGCGATAATGACTTAATGTGATGCCCGAAAATCCAGGTGCCAATTATTTGCATCGCCAACGATAGGCAGGCACAAAAGCTCAAACCGCTCATGGCAACGACTTATAACATGTCGTTCCAAAAGTATGTATCTCCTTGCTCGAGAAGACGATTGCCAATTGACCTGTCAAGGCCCCAAGTGGCTATGGTGCGTTCAAGAATCTTAACTATTGCCTTCAAGGAGAAGATGAAGATTCCTGCGAACGTTATTGACCAGCTCATTGCTGGGGCACAGTCTGATATCCGTCAAGTACTCAATATGCTGTCAACCTGGAGATTGTCAAGTAGCACGATGGACTTTGACGAGGGGAAGAACCTGTAAGCTTTTCTCCGAATCCCGGAATATTTTGAGTTTTTAATTAAGGCTTTATCACCTAGGGCCAAGATGAACGAGAAATATTCGATTATGAGCCCTTTCGATATTACGTCGAAGATGCTTGGCCCATACCTCTTCTCTGCGACTTCGAGGGAGACTCTAGGAGATAAAATGGAATTGTATTTCCAGGATCATTCCTTTGTTCCTTTGTTTATTCAGGTATCTAGACGATTCTTTGTTTGATATCTCTGCCTCAACTCTATTTTCAGGAAAATTACCTCAAGACTCAACCCTCAAGACTCCGTAATCTAGATGGGCCAGAAAAGGTGTTGAAACAACTCGAGTTGATGGATCGTGCAGCGTCCTCCATATCTGACGGCGATCTCGTAGATGCACTGATTCATGGGTTAGTGGGAGTTTCATTCTATGCCTGAGATGTCAGCTCATGTTTCAAAATTCTAGCCCTGAACAACACTGGAGTCTCATGCCACTTCATGCAGTATGCTCGACGGTTCGCCCTGCTTCGGTACTTTATGGTACTGGAGCACATTATGGAGGCCCCAATTCGATGTCTTTCCCCCAGTTCGTATCATCTTTACACACGTGTCTATGCTCTGCTTCTGATTCAAATTCTGTATAGATACCTTGGCCAGAATTCGAAGCAGGGCAAGTTAAGTCGTCAACTGGCCGACATCCAGATTCGTATGCGCCTGAAAGTTTCAGGCAATAAGTCAGAAATCCGCCAGTCGTATCTCCCTGCACTGTTCCCTCATATTGTGAAGCCTTTAATGGACTCTGGAGCGGTTGGTTTTCTGATCGTTATGTCAAGATGATTACTGATACTCAACCCGACACCGAAGTCTGCGGTGGACGAAGTGATTGAGCGAATGGACGAGTACTATCTCTCAAAAGAGGACTGGGACAGCGTCGTGGAACTGGGTGTTGACCAGAACAAGGATGACCTTGTATTGAAAAAGATTTCGGCGGCTACGAAAACAGCCCTCACCAAGAAGTACGTGATTCTGCGCTATGGATATATCTTAGTGCCTATAATCCTCGTCAAGATACAATAGTTCAGAACACCCGATTCCATTCCATAAAGGACAAAATATTGGAAAACCGAAGAAGTTGGCTGCAGAGGCCTTGCCTGACCTCGAAGAGGCATATGATGTATGTTTCAGCCAGTTTCTGTTAGAGGACTTTCTGATGTACTTGATGTAGCTCGATGAAGTGGTCGAGGACGCTTCGGATGATGACTCGCAGAGGAATTCGAAGAAAAGTCTTGACGATATTAGTGATGACAAGTTGATTCAGGTGTCCAAGAAGAAGACATCCACTAAAAGCAATGCGAAGAAATGATTCTGGCTTCATGTGGATAACCGAATACCTAGTGTTGTAATATTATCTCATGGTGTCACCTTTCATTGGAAGCTCATTGCACATATTATCGTACATCGTTGAGGCGTACGAGTCTAGCGTCCTGGAATATTACGAAGAATTTCGTCTTCAGATCATGTTGTAAGCTGAAACTCCGTGGAATAGCGGTGAATTCTGTCGATTGGTGAGGGAAGTAATGGAGGTGGAGGTGAAGAGATTTGGTGTTGCCATCGTGCTCAGCCCGACTCCGTCGTATATATAGGGTACGAAAAAGAAGGGTTATGTGCACTCAAAGTTTAGGATGAGATACGGCAAGTCCACCAGGAAGTTACTCATAAGGGCAGGGATGTTTACAAAGTCTTTAGTCGAATAGAAGTGGTCATAGCACAGCGGGACTTCTACAGTGGCTGGTCCGGATTCATTTGCGCCACTATGTAGACGTAGACGAGCCTTTATTGTACTCGTCGTGTAGTCGGATCGTAAGTCGGCTTGACTCAAAGTCTCGGAGTCTCGCTGACTCATGCACTGCCAGTGCTTTCGGATCCGAGTCCTCGGAACAGCTTTTGACGGGCCATCTACGCCACACGGTAGGCCCACTTCACAACTTACTTATAAATTCCCCAGATCGTATTGAAGGCTCGTTTTGTTGAACTTGTGAACAACACCAAGGCAATACTCGGACGTGACATTGTCAAAGTTGGTTCCTCCAGTCTCTGCGGGCGGCTCACCGACACAAAATATAGTAAGCTGTCTTTTTAAGTTAGAGCAGGATATCTTGCTGACACTTTTGTCACGTACTATGTGTAGCGACTCAGACCCAAGTGATTCCCGTAAGAGAACATATCAGTATCGGACGATTTCATCCATCAAATTCTAAATCATGGCGGAAGCAGTGATGAACTTCAGGGGGGAGATTTTGCATCGAAGAGCGAACTAGGGGATACTGGCAAGACACAGGTTGGGCCTTCGACTTCCAAGACAGTCCACCAGCAAAGGGCGGAGACATCAACGGATGGTATGTCGGTTTGAATTTATCTCTTATTCACGACTTCTGACTGCAAGTAAATACATTTTAAGTTAACAAGTTAACTGAAGAGATGGTCTTCGAGGAATTTACAAAGATCAAGTTATTGTTGGAGAAGACAAAGGAGGCGGTGGCAAAAGTGAACAAGGAAAGGGAGGAATTGAGGAAGGAATACAAGAAGGAACAACTTGTGCGTCATATACTGCCTACTTTCGTTCCGTATATTCATCAATTACCTAAGTTCATGGCTGAAGTACGGGAACAGCTCGCTGCTCTCTGAAGCGAACGTGATAGTAGGCGTCGTCGTTTTTACCCAATGGTACGGTTACCACTCCTATCTTGGGTTAATTACTCATCTGCTAGTGGAACTTTAAGATTATCCAACAATGCCTCTTGGATCTCTCCCGCAACGCAGTACTCGAAGAACTTCAGCTCATCGACCGTCTTTTCACAACCCATGCTGCCGCCCTTACTGCTGTGAAAGAGCGAGTAGCAACCTTGCCCTCCTTTGCTCTCTCAGAAGAGCAACTCGACGTCATCTTTGATACAGACACAGATTCTTTCAGGAATCGAGTCGCTCATTGGAATGAGAATGCAATCGCAGATGCGGTTCTTGGTTCAGATCTCAGCAATTCCGAGCGTCGTGTGTTGTGCGGTTTGCATCGATACGTGTTTGGTGAAGAACCAACACTGGATTCGGAGGAGACCGTTTTAGGCGAGACCTCTTAGTGACATACACAAGACAACTGAACTTGAATTTTGCTGAATGTGATTGAAAGACTCAAACCAGTTGTCCTGCAAGTTATTCGCAATGTTAGGCCAAGCGGGTGATTTACAAAGAGTGTACAAATTATTTTCCATATCAGAAGAGATTAGATGATCTAGATCACGACCGGACTTACATGGGCTCGAATCATATGTAAACATCACTTCTCATGTCAGATATCGATCCAACGACACAATCCAACTACCTCCAAATTGCCACTGAGCACCTTTTTATCGATTGGACCCTCGATTTCAATGCTCAGATTATTTCGGGTTCCGTGACCCACCATCTCCTTGTCAGAGAGGACGGTGTGAAGGAAGTCGTGTGAGGATCTTCGTTCATCTCGAGTAAAATGCTGAATCCTTCAAAGGCTCGACACGTCAGAATTAAACCTGTTTGACGCAAAGATCGATGGGAAATCTGTGTCTGTGAGGTCTCTTGCATACCACAATCCTCACTTGTCCTTGAACTGTCTACTAGTTCAATCTCGAAGCAAAGCATGAAGTCATGGGCTCCGCTCTACATATCGCCTTACCCTCCGATTTGAAAGCCGGCCAATATATCGATGTCACAATTGATTACAAGACGACAAAGGAATGTACCGCCTTGCAATGGCTGGATAAGGCGTATGTACTTCAACATGAGGGTCAAGAACTGTGTTTGAACCCTTAAACAGGCAGACGCAGGGAAAGCGCTTCCCCTTTCTTTTCAGCCAATGCCAGCCCATTTATGCCCGTGCCGTTGTACCTTTGCAAGGTGGTCCTTATCTTCTGCATGCGTGACTATCTGTACTCATTTGTCAATCAAGACACTCCTTCTGTCAAGATTGTAGGTTGATTCTTCAGCTGAATCTTTCATTTCACCTTGACCATTATCCTTTCATGTAGACATACTCTGCCAGGGTTTCTTCCGTCTTTCCAGTGCTCCTATCTGCAATTCGTCAATCTCCTCCCAAAACTGGACCGGTCCATGATGGGAAAGTTGTTGGAAAGGACTCAGTAACATACTCGTATCATCAAGTAAGCGCCCATGAACTACTTCACCGAACAGATGCTCTCATGATTGTAGCCCGTGCCTATCCCATCGTATCTCATTGCCGTTGCCTCTGGAAACGTACACTACCGAGCCTTCCCCTCATTTGAAGACAAGAAATGGACTTGCGGAATTTGGGCTGAGCCTGAGCTCATCGAGAGTGCTTATTGGGAATTCAGCGAAGACACAGCAAGGTACGCTTCACACTATGACTTTTCGGGGGCTGATGGGAATTGTACAAGGTTCCTTGCTGAGGAAGAAAAGATCGTAACGCCTTATAAGTTCGGGGTCTATGATTTGTTAGTTCTGCCCCCGTCCTTCCCTTATGGTGGAATGGTAGGTCTTCCCGATTCCCGCTACACTCGATCGATATTCACGACATTGCAGGAAAATGCCTGCCTATCGTTCTTGACTCCGAGTATAGTTCTTTCGACATTGTCGCATTACCTATTAATCATCAATTTCTATAGCTCTTCTCACTGGTGACCGTGCTCTAGTCGATGTTGTAGTCCATGAGCTGACTCATTCCTGGTTCGGCAATGGCGTCACGTACGTTGTCAAGAGCTTTTCCCTTTATAAATTAC
>JAGGAW010008782.1:3349-13376 GCA_017657375.1 Termitomyces sp. T27 | reverse complement strand
CGAGACCCAGATCCTGGATCTCAGAAAGCTCACGTATGTACAAATGCACCGAACGAACGGTGACAAGGTAAAGAGGCGACGATGCAGGTGGACTGAGCTGCGAAAATACAAGGAGTCGTTTTTAGCGGATGTATGAAGGAAAGGGAGAATCGACACACCTGTCGCCGCTTCGCGAGGAGCTGCGCCAGTCCTATGTGATGGTCCGCGTGAATATGACTGACATAAATGCACTTGAGGTTGCGCAACACGTCCCACACATTGTTTACAGTTCCATCGTCGATACCGAATTGACGTGCGAGTTGTCCCCAAGTGCCCTCACCTACGTCCAAGAGAATGTTGCCCCAGTTAGGTATCTGAACGAGAGTGGAGGATACTACAACAACAGCCTTTAGCTCAACCAAAACAGGAACAGGACAAAAGGTCTGACAAACCATTGCGGTATTTGGTTGGAATGGAGCTACTGGTACCCAGAGGTATCACCTTGACGTCAGACCCTATCGGGACATGCAGCTTTCCACTCCCAATATGCCTCTCGACATCCTTTCTCGCCTTTGCAAACAGCTTCGACGTCCCTTGCGTGAGGGTAATAGGCTTGTCGGAGGTGACGGCTTTGTGGAAGGAATCATTAAGTTCTCGAATAGCCGGCGGGTTCGAACTCCGCATATTGAATTCTAGGCCGGCGGTTAAAATGCTCGAGTTTTTAGGGATGTTAGGAATCACTGGAATCATCAAATGTTGTTTGAGGTCAAAACCAACGGAAAGACCGGGACATACACTTATGGTCATATTTCGGTGAGAGTGAATAATGAGGGATTGGGAATACATCAGAATCTAATTGATTCATGCGAAGCTGACTAAGTGCTGAGCTAGTGAATGTTACAGGGTCGGGCGAGTGTTCGCGTGAGGAAATTACATGCTGATGATCGGTGTCAGGCAATTGTAGGAAAGGAGAAGAGTGTCTGCTCTTACATGAGTATTAGGTGAAAACCCATTCATAAATTCGATATATCTTGGGTCTTCTAAAATATCTTTGCCCAAAAGGTGGAAAACGGAACGAACAGCATGATCTTTAAAGTCTTCAGGACGATGAGAACGGAATTTAGCGTAAAATGGATCTTCAAATGCAGCAATTAAAGCCGAGATATATTCTGAGGTAGGAATATCAAGAATTATAACCACCTATTCAGAAGGTCAGCCAGAGACCAAGAGGGAATGATAAAAGGGAGCTCACTCCTGGTGATTCGCTTTCGCCAATACAGTCTTCGGGTCGCACAATCCTTTCCGCCATCTCACCATCAACCATAACATTGACGGTGACGGAGTTCCCTCTCGTCAACTGCGCACGAAGAGGGCCTGGAGGAACGCCTAGCTCTTCCGCCGCCTTAGCATTAAATTTGCCTCGTATACGTGGACCGACAACGACGTAAGCCAATGTAGCTGGAGCTGGAGCGTGACGAACGAATTTAGGCAGTTGAGTGTGGAATTCGGGTGGTATCCAGGGGCGACCACGTCTGAATGTCTCGATCTAAGACTCAGTTAGATACTATCATCAGCAGCTAGCGAATGAAATTTACGTTTTCGGAAGCTTCAGAGGGTGTCGCGCTTTTTTGTGACACGGAAGCTTTGGTCGGTGTGGCTGGTGAAGGTTATCTCAACAGATACTGATTCATCAGAGCTAAACTCACCATTCGTCTGCGATTTGCGAACATTTTTCCTCAGCCTTGGATTGGGATCGTCCGAGTCACGGTCACGAGGTACTCTTTGTGGCTTGAGATTCGTGCCGGGGAACGCAAATTTAATCGTCCGCCTTCTCCAATCGTCAGCCGCCTCACCCTCGAGAATCCTAGGATGATCTGGAAACTGTGCAGACGATGGAGATGATGCGCCGTCCAGCGCTTGCCGCTTTTCAGGAAGGCTCGGCGAAGTTTCACGTTTACGTTTCTGACCAACTTCGGTTGTATCCGTGGATGACTCAGAATGAGAACAAACGGCCGTATCCTGAAATTTAGACGAAGACAGGATAGGTATACCGTATACAGTAATGTTTTCATCTTTGAAGAGAGGTTCCGGAGATGTAGATGGAGTCCAAGAAGATTCAACAGGGCTAATATCAAGCGAGTCTCTGGATAGAACGTTCAGAGATAAGAAACAAATATTACTCGCGACAGCTGACCTATAAGTATACAAGCGCATGGCGGACATGAAATGCAGTAACCCCGGAGGCCCAACAATGTGCAAGCGAGAGATCGCGCCATCAGCAAAAGCCATTAGCAAGCCTTTTAAAGGTGTCAGAAGGGCCGCTTTGATACGTTTAGACTCTCCCAAATCACTTACCCGGCAGCCCACCACATCGTTTCACCCCGATGTCGGTGAAGAACAATCCCCTTGCTCTTTTCCGATTCCCAGCGCTTTGTAGAAACGCGCGATTCGTGTTTTCGCCAGTGTTAAAGATGTACTTTGCCTGATCGAATGTGACGATGATAGTAGGCTCAGTGTCAGACGACAGGGGCGTAAGGACGGAGGTGGACCATTGCATGGCTTTGGCTTCTGCCTCAGTGCGGTAGAGCCTCCGGAAAAGCCACGGCTGGCAAAGAGTTCGACTCTTTAGAACGGCCGCAAGAAAGCGCAGCTTGCGGTGGCAAAAACGAAGCCCAATTCAGAGCCGGCAGCGACTCTGACGACTCCTTCAAACTTCTTCAAGCAGAGAAATATGTGCTTATGTAAGCGACGATCGCTTTTCAGCAGCGGATATGAAAATAGCCACGTGCGATCGACATTACGATGACAGCTGCGCCGTTTGTCATACCTCAAAGTTAGACTCTTCTCCTTCAGAATCCGGTTGCTATCGACATCGCCCACCTCCCCTATACCGTCAATTCGGGAGGAGCCATGTCTTCTATCCTCAAGAATTTGTGCTTTATCTCGTTACTTTTTGCCGCCGTTTCCCAGCATGTTTTCGCACACGAACACCATGACGAACTGACGGAGGAAGAGGCCAATGCCCCCACGGATGCTATCCTATGGCTTCACATATTCCTACAGGCTGCGGTTTGGGGAATCCTATTTCCCATTGGAATGGTTCTTGGGATCACTCGAAGTCGCTGGCATGTCCCACTTCAAGTGGGTTCTGGCTTCTGGCAATCTGTACATGCCTAACTCTTTTATGATAGAGCGCCGGTTTCCTCTTGACGATCGGCGGATACATTTTGGGTCACTCACACAAAGGACGACAGTTTTTGCCTTCTGCTCACGGCAAGTTTGCATCAATACTGTTCATTCCCATAGCGGCACAGCTTCTGTTGGGAATATATCTCAAACTCCATATCCACGAAAAGACTTTCAGACCATGGGCTGTTCGAGCTCATGGGATCTTGGGAAAAGTGTGGCCCATTCTTGGCTGGGTGCAAATGCTCTTTGGCGCCTTGACCTATCGCAGCTACTGCCGTGGAGACAATCTTGGTGTGTCTGCTTTTTGATGTAGTTCTATCGAAGGGACTAATCAACGACACAAGGACAATGTCTTGCTCATTATATCATGGGAAGTGGATTTATCGCGTACGCTACGATCATGGCTATTATTCTACTTGTTGGAGAGAGTTGGGTGCGGCGTAGTGGACGTAGCCCTGAATGGTGGGATTCCTGGTGCGTCGGCTTATCTTGTAGCTGCATCTTTCGAAGCTGAGGTATTGGCGGGTCAGGGTAATCATGCTTTGGGTATGTCTCGAATACATGTCTGACTCTGTTCCTTTGCTCACGGAAGACCGACATATCACAGGGTATTGGTGAGTTTTCACGGTCTTCGTTACCGCTTCACACAGTGACGTTTATCTTCCCTTCAAGTCAACACATTTACGGAGCATCGTGGATCCACTTGGTCTGTGAAAGATATGCAGCACACGTGAGCGCACTTCTTATCCGTCAAGAGAGCATCAATTGACTTTTTGATTGATTCCAAGAATACTCGGTGTTCTCTGTAAATGCGTTCATTGTCATCCACGATTCCACTAACGCCCAGTGGCTTGACAGGGTGGGCAGGAGGGCTTCTAGGAATCTTCCTCTCCCGCAACAATCAACGCAATGTCATACCCGGAATAATGTAAGAATCGCTCGTCGATTATCTTCTATATGGCTTGACCGCTAGGAGAATAGAATCATTCTCACCGGATGGGCGATGTCTGAACACGCTCAAGCACTGATGATTTCGACCAAGGTCAAGCGAGTTTTTGCCAAGTTGTTGCCTTGCTCATACGGCTCCCCAGGTACACGCTACCTTTGGATATACCCTCATGTTGGCAGGCTTCACACGTATCATTGAAATATGTTTCTTTGTGCCGAAATACTCGCCAGAAGTGGACGATGACAGCACAAGCGACCATACGCTTGCCGAGCGCAGCCCGAGGTTTCCTCCAACGACCGATGCGTCGTCATCTGAGTCTGCAAAGACGGCGGCTTCGAAGTCTTTTCGACACCTCCCTCCTTTCGTAAGTTACTTATAAGTAGCTGTTGGAAAGATTCTGTAGCTCACCAGAAGTTCCACGTCAGCTTCTCGTTGCTGCTGGGTGAGTAATACTTTTCGATACCTGTCCCCCTCCCACTGACCTCAAGTCTACAAGACTCCTGTTCATGTCAGCAACAGATGAAGAATTGGACTTCGTTCACGATAATCAGATGGATCACGTAACCTATATCCTCATAATGTTTAGGTGCGTCTTTCATTTCTCTCTCTGTAAGCTCATACGACTGACACCAGACACAATGTAGCATTGCATTCTTCATGTACACCTTCATTGTTTTCCTCCTCCACCTGTATTCCACGACCGGCCGTAACGCGTCTAGCAACGGCTCAGCCGATGAAGGTATTGAGTTGACATCAAACAATATCCGAGCAAAATGGTACGCTCGCGTGCCAAATCCGGAGCGTGAGGCGGAATCGTCACAGAGACTCCATGTAATCGGTGATGATGAGGATTAACCAAGTTGTTGCGACTCTCAACAGAGGTTAGTTGTTGTTAGATAGGTCGTAGACTTTATAAATCAACTCAGAACTTCCGTGGTGAGGTGTCGAGGTGTCTGTGCCGACGACGCGCGTCATGTTTCGAATACTTACTCCGTATCATCTCGGTAATAGACGTGTACACATATTATAATATCCTCTTCCTTCCTACGACATTGTTATGGCCGCCACTGCAGGCAAATCCGCTCTTCTTATCGGCGCAACAGGACAAACAGGCCAAAAGATTCTTCTTGACTTGCTCCAATCTCCCGACTTCACCAAGGTCGGCGAATACGGACGTCGTGTGACGGACAAGAGCGCCTCTCCCGTCTCAGGGATAGAAAAACTCGTGCAGCGGACAATTGACTTCGAGAACCTTAAGGAGGCGGGATTGAAAGAGCATAAATGGGATGTCGTATTCATCGCGTACGTCTTGGACGCTTGAGCCGGGGGTCCTTGTGGACAGGGGTTGCTCACTTTAGCATGCATCCAGACTCGGAACGACGAGGAAAATAGCTGGGAGTGCTGCTGCGTTTGAGAAGATTGACAGAGAGTGAGTCCACGTTTGCTTTTCATCAATTTCTCTAGTATGTAACTTGATTCTCAATGTTCAATCCCTCCTAGATACGTCGTCAATGCTGCTCGCGAAGCCAAATCTGATGTTCCAGACCAGCGACTCGTCTACCTCTCTGTATGCCGCTTCAAATTTCGTCTCTCTGTTCACCTTTGGTTAATCCCGTCGGATATTAGTCCATTGGTGCTGACGCATCGTCAAGGTTCCTCTATACTAGGTAGCATCCCTTGTATCATAACCAGTTCCAGTACTGACACTCGTGTGTTGTCCGTACTCAGGAGTAAGGGCCTGACAGAGAACGCGCTCGCAGCGTTGGGTTACAGCGACACGATCATTTTCCGACCTGCGTTCCTTGTGGGTACGAATCGCGACACCAAGCGACTCGCAGAGTCCCTCGTAGCGTGCGTTTCTACCAAACTTTCCCAGTTACTTGGTCACCAGTCCATGGCTTCCTAACGATGCATATCCATTGTATAGCCCCATGCTTTCGCTCGCATCTTACTTCTCCAATCATGCTCAAATCAATGTGCGTCTGCTCCTCCTCAGTCGTCTATCCTGTTGCTGTCCGCATTGTTTGCTAAAGGTACGATAGATCTCCACGCTGGCTAAGAGCATCGTCGCAGCAGGAAAGCTCGGATCATCTGCGTTGCCGGCATCAGCGATGGCCAGCCGGGTGGGAAAGGAAGGCACATCCTTCACCTTAATCAACAACGACGGAGCTCTTGCTCTTGCTTCTGAGGCGAAGTAGAAGGTTATGGGAACGGGGCACAGGACTGCATCTATCTATACACATGTGACGATCTGTCAATGGATGTTCTGCAAAAATGTTTCAAGAAAGCTATAGTTAAGACCAACAACGAAGATATCAGAGTGTCTATCCTGGCTGCGTGGCACTGATCAATGTTCATTATCTGGTACTGACGAATTTTCCTTCGCATTCGCGCTCAGCTTCTGCTCACAAAACAAGTCATTCAACCTAAATAACTGTCCTCCTGTCGAGTTCAACTTTGACATCTCCTACCGACTGCACGTAGGACTCAATACCATTGTTCAACGGAGTACCACCCGTTGTTGGGAGCGCGACATATCCATATCCTCGTCCTGGTACTCTGAGGGATATTGACTCGGAACTGGATTCTGCAGGTTCCCAGTCGAAAGCGTCGCATCCTCAGGGCTGAACCACTGCCCGAAATCTCGCTCGAAGTCAATATCCCTCATCTGCAAGTTTTCAGGCGCAAATGTTACATCCGCGGAATACCACTGCCCAAAGTCTCGCTCGAAGTTGATCTCCCCGTTTCGCACATTGCCAGACCCAGGCATTGTATCCCCTTGGTTGAACCACTGCCCAAAATCACGCTCGAAGTTGATATCCTCTGCCCCTAGATTACCATGCGCGAATGACGCACCATGATCTTCCGCCCGGAGATTACCAGGCACGGGTATTGTATCCTCGGAGTTGAACCACTGTTCAAAGTCCCGCTCGAAATTGGTGTAGTTTGACTGCAGGATATCTTCCAACATGTCCGCCACAGCCAGAATATAGCCGGGTGTGAACATATCCTCGCTACCGGGAGATGTCGAGTGGCTGCTCCCATTGGGGACAGGTGAGATTGAAGGCAGTGATCCCATGTTCTGCATGCCCACTCCCCGGGCCTCTGGTGGCACTGGCTGCTGCAACTCAGTGCTATGTTGCGAGTCTTGCACCATCAACTTTCCCATACTCTCTACCAAGTCCTCCTGCCCCTTCTGCACCTCACCTATCCTCTTGAGTGGCGGACCTGTCTGCTGACCAAGATCATGGAGCGAGCCTTGCATCGTCAAACCATTCATCTCTCGTATCAAATCCTCCTGGCCGTTCAGGCTCATGGGAGGGTTGCCTCGATTCATGATTCTTGATGCCATGATATTCTGCATCTCGGCGCCTGTGCTCTTGGGCAGCATCAATTGTCCCTTATTCCCAGCTTTCTGGATTCTCTTCTCCAAATTCTGCAGTTTTTCCAGTGCAAGTTGTGATATGCCGGGGATGTTGGCATCTGCTGCCCTTTGCAATGCCTCCAGCCCTAGATCCAACATGGACAGGCCCTGTAAACCCAATGATACACCCTCGGAGTTTCCAGGCGCTAGCGGCGTCAGCGGATTTGCATTGTTTTCGATTATGGAGTCGGTCATTTCTTGGTTACTGCTCTGCTGTGTGGTACGGTCGGTAAACATGTTCAGAAGTGGGTTGTTCTTTCCCACTTCTTGCTTTCGTAAGTCAAATACTTCATGTTGAACTAATGATGATGGCGGTCTTACTGAGGTCAGGCTGATTAATGATGGTGGCGGTCTTCTGAGGCTAAACAAGGCTTTAGGCGGAACTTCATGTCTGCCAATTACGCCTTGATAGCTGTTCTTACTGAGGCCCTTGAACAAGTTTCTAGGTGGAATAAAACCTACTACCATTAACGGGATGGGATGCAGAACATGAGTAGATTCAGCTAGCAGGTATTCTGGGCGTCAGATGCATAGGCTCACATAAGCACTCTCTCACAGATCCACACGTGGACGTCTTGGTATGAGACTAGCCAAATGCAAAGTTCCTTCGCTGGTCAATATCTCAATTCCTGCAAGTGAAGAATCGGGATCGAGGACTTCGCGGAAAAATAGTTGTCAATCATCAAGAAACTCGGACACAGAAAAAAAGAGCATCAACTTCAGACGATGACCCATTGGATACTGATTACTCCACGACGAGATTTTAGCCACAGCTTTCTCTAGATTTCTCATCTCAATGTACAATACTTATCCGTGCGATAGGAACCGTCGCCACCCATATCAAGGTGGCTTTTAAAATATGCGTTCAACGTCTTTTCATAACAAAATTCCATCTACAACTCTCTTTCTCTCTCTCTTTTTGTTTTCTCCTTCAACCCCTCCCCCCTCAAACCTTCTCAAAGAAATACAAATATGCCAGCCCCTTCAGCTCCTCCACACTCTCCCTATCCGCCCTAACAACCTTCTCATCATTAAACAGCACCCACTCCTCCCCCTCCCCGACGCGCACATGCGCGACGTAGTGCCCTGAGTGTACAGACGGACCCTTGTGCGACACGAATGCTTTCAGGCGGTAGCGCACCGGGACGGCCGTCGTGCCCGGGAGCTCCTTTTCCTGAGAGGTGGTAGAAGGAGCGCTGGGGCCGGAAGGTTCGTCGCCCATGTCGTCGGGGTGGCTGAATAGCCAGTCGACGGCACGTTCCATGTCGCCGCCCTGTGGGTGAGTCAATACGTCAGCGATGGAAGAAGAAAAGGTCGAGGTAGGAGACCCCTACCGTCTCCCTTAACGCCTTCTTCCCCTGCGCCGCGGTGAATCCCATATCCTGAATCAACGCAACCTGTTCCGCAGGCGGCTCCGGCGCTTGTCCCTGTCCCTGTCCTTCAAGCACAATCGGCGCGTCGATATCTGGGCATGCATCAGCATCCACAGGCCAATACAAAAACAAAGAAAGGAATCGCCAGGAAGGAAGCTCCAAACGCGTCGAAGAACAAATGAACAAAGGTAAGAACCAACGAACGAACGAAGAAAACATAGGGAGGAGAAAGGCAAAACAACGCACCTGGATCATCCATATGGCCAAACAACCACTCCATCGCCGCCTCTGCACCCTGGTTCCCCGTCGCAAGCAGCGCTTTCTGCGCGCGTACTACCGGGAAGCCCATGCCTTCTAACTGCGCCATGGCTGTCGCGTCGAAGGTCGGGAGGGATGGGGCGGGTGCTACGATGGAGGGCGTTAGTATCAAGGGCGAAATGGAGCTTTGCCGAGAGACCCACCCGCATCCTCAGGCAACGCCCTCTCACCGGTCCTTATACCCCTCCCCACATGCGCCTCTCCGAGCTCGAGTGTGTCATTAAGCGGGAGGAGGAGCGGGACGTCTACAAACCATACCCTTGCATCAGTATCTCATTCCACGAAGGGGAAGCGAGGAAGCGCGAAGAGTGAGGAGATAAAACACACCGAGCTTCGTCGGAACCCAACTAACAAGCTGGAATTTTTTTGCATGCACGACGAGCACGTCGGGGAAAGATTTGAATCGTGCGTGTCTGCGCGTTCTTCATTAGTTTCCCCTTCAAAAGAAAACGAAAAAGAAAAAGAAAACGAGAAAGAAAACGGAAACGGAAAAGTAAAGGAAAAGAAAGAAAAAAGGAAAAGAAAGGGAAAGAAACGTACTTAACCCCCCTCACCCCGGTCCGACACGCACTACACCCCCACCCATCCACCTCCTCGTCGCCCAGCACCATCTCGATAGCCCGCATCAGCGGTACGGGCGTCCACTTCGTCTTCCCTTCTTCATCTTTGGAAAGCTCGACAGCGGGCACCGGCACACTAAGCACATCCGCATTATCCACACGGTACCGCACGCCGCCGCACTCGGAGCACTGCAGGCGCTGTTCGAGCGCGTATGTGAATATGCGTGTTGCGTCT
>JAGGAW010008781.1:0-13406 GCA_017657375.1 Termitomyces sp. T27 | reverse complement strand
AACAGTTGCATTGTCCTCGATGGAGGCAGAGTATATGGCTATGTCCCATGCCATGAAGGAAGCCATTTGGATTCGCCTGCTATTAACATCTCTCAAATTACCTGTCCCTCGTCCTTTTCCTCTTCTATGCGACAATTGTAGCGCGATCGACATTGCTCAGTCTGACAGTACCTCGTCTCGTTCAAAACATATTGATATTCGATATCATTTCTTACATGAACACTTCTCGTCTGGATCGTTCACACCCACCTGGATTCCGACGACTGAAATGGCTGCCGATATTCTCACTAAAATCCTTCCTTCGACTCTTCACCAAAAATTTGTCTTGTCTCTTGGACTCGTTCCCCTATAGTTATATCTCTCTGTCTCTCTCCAGTGATGATGGGGTTGTGTTGGGCCTGGGTCATCACTTCCGGTCATCACGTGAGATTGTGTACTTCACTCGTCGGACTTTACATACAGCCTCAGTTGCTCTTGTTCTTCATCGACACGCACTGAGGCTGTAAGTCTTCCTCGTTTCGTCCACCCTGTACCTAGAACTCACTATACTCGTAGCCTCATTTTTCTTCCGTGTCTTCTAGGTAGAACAATATTAGTTGCTCTTGTTCTTCATCGACACGCACTGAGGCTCCTCATTTTTCTTCCGTGTCTTCTAGGTCCAGGTCTCTCAGCCACGAGGACCTGGATGGTGCCCGAGTCGAACATACTTTTGTCCTTCTTATCCAGAACTTCATGGAAGTACCTAATACCGCATGCTTGAGTCTCCACCAATCCAGGATCATAGATATAGTCCAGATGAGTTTGGATGGCTTCAAGCTCAATATTCGGGAACCAATCAGGCTTATCGTCAGCCATGCAGTGAGTAAGTAGATCATATACAGTGGGACGGCACTGTTAACAAGAGGGAATGAACATGATGACAGGTTTCGTGGGTGAATATTCCACTATAGCTAGGTATACCAGCTTTGACATCAAATCATGAGTGATGGGAAGTATGATAGTGAAGGATTGTCCACCTACAAGCTGCACCTCTGTCAAAATCTCGTTAGAGGCTGGCAGTCCACAGCCGTGACAAAGAATTCTCACGCCTACGCCACAATTGAGCGTTTTTACGCCTCCCGTGCAGGCCTTTCTGCCTTGTTTCTGCCCGCAAGTACTGCTGCAAAAATGTGTCAGCTCTGCTGTTGCACCGTGCCATTCGCCCCGCCCTTTCAGGCATGCCATCTCTGGCATGGTGGATACAGACCGAATTAGCTGCCTGGCCATCCCCTTCCATAATCGCATTATCCCTCTCGCTGCCTTGTCAAAAACGGAATGGCTGCATCATTTCTACTCTTGTCATGCCGCATTTCTATGGTAAGACCCCCTTCCGCATCCGCTCCCTTCCCCCGTGCGTATTCTCAGAGCAGAGCTCTCCATAGCAGAACTCTCTCTCGACCCATTGCCAGCGCCTCCACAGACTATCGCTAGTAATATCAGCTTCTGAGATAAAATAGACTTGGTGTAGAGAAAGCATGTCTCTCGACACCCTACCTCACATTCGGACACAGGACCTCTTTTGTACGTTTCGCTTTCGATATCATCCCTAAGTACGGCCGCTGAGAAATCTTCCCATCTAGGACCATGATGCGACTCGCTTCATAGTCCATAATAAGCAATCTATTCATCCAGAAAATTGCCTCTCCGTACAAGAGAACCCTCTCATATAGCTGTATCTTACTTGTAATGTATTTCCTTTGTCCACGCCAAAGCGCCAGTGAATCTTAGTTCCTAATAACGCCTAATACACAAGGGTTTCGTTGGTAACCTCGCAGCTTACATTGTCAGAGGCAGGGTTGAAAGTTAAATCGGTGACTGTTATTCAACCATAAATAAATATATGGTGGAGTGAGAGGCACTTGAGGTGTGCACTGTGACCAACGCCCCTTTTCGCAGCGTGTCATGCATCCAATGCATTGACTGCCACGGATACCAGCAAAACATAATACTTGGAAACTTAGATGGTTTACTCATCGCATATCAATCAAACAGAAGTCAAACAGAAGTTGCATTGTAAGAGTAATTGCGTCCTTCAAGTTACGCTACTACTGCGGGTATAGGCACGAGCCAAGAACGAGCGGATCGTAGATGCGTAGGCGCCAAAACAAAAATGAGCCAAAAGGAATGTGTAAATGATGTGCCGTAACTGAAAAGGATGGAGTCCATATCAAGCTACACTACTACTGTGGGTATAAGAAAGGAATGGATCGTAGATGGTTATAAGGGCGCCACAACAAGAACAGAATCGAGAAGTATGAACTTGAATGAAGCAGAGAACAAGACAGTAGTGCAACTACAGAATGGTGTGCGCACCAATGGAGGCCAGAAGCTGAACCAGAAGCCAATGGGAAAAGGCATCTGAAAATGAAGAGGGTTCCCCGAAAGCAGAGTATGTCTGTGTAGCTAGGTTTACCACCCAAGAAGCAGGGAATCGTACTACCTTAAAACAGGTACGAAACGAGATAACCCCATTTCGTGCCATGGCATGACCGTCTTCTCCGGCGCTATACGACATATCGTCGTCGCGAACTGGTACAATCTATAAACAATGGCATCTTAGAGAGAAATTTGGTTGTGACTGTCATTGAACTCACTGAAATACGACCGGTGCCATGAATACTGTTTTCGATGGAACGAAGGGGCGATCCCGTAGCAGCCCAGAGAAACATCCGAGAGCGAAAGGAAGGAGTATCAATATTGTCCAAATCAATGGAATGGTGGAAGGTGTCCTTTGCCTCATCAAAAGACGAAGGACAAGGAATACCCTGGCCTTGCAAGAAATCCAGGATCAACTTTTTCCAAGTCAAATCCGGTGCGTTGAGAGCATTTCTAATTGTCGCCAGTTCGACTGGACAGGTTGCTTCTACAGACAGGATCTGGGCCAACGCATCTGGCGATACGATTGCAGCATCGCCAATGGCATTGAAGAAGGCTGTCGGACCACCCTGGAAACCACGCAAAGCCTAGATTGAAGCTATCAGAGTGATGAAAGACAATTATAGGCAAAGTAGGAGCTGACCTGCTTGAAGTTAAAGCCATTCCGGCATGGCAGGGAAAAGCCCTCGGAGAAGGCGAGGAAATCTGGGTTCTGATAATGCTCGGGCCCGATCAAGCCTTTGTAGAGCATGTCCACCATGATGGCAGCATGACTTTCTTCAGTGCGATCTGCGTACAGTTCCACCTAAATGCCACCTCAGAACTTGAAAAACTTTAGTAAGAGCCGGCGGCCAAGTTACTTACTTCCGAATCATGATATGTGACAAAGTGAGCCATTAACTCTTCAGTTCGAAGGTCTCCATTCGGCCCAAGTTGCTGAAATCGGACCAGAAGATCCCGAAAGAGAGGGAACCAACGGCCGACAAACGAGGGCGATAGCACGTGAAGATCGAAATCGCTCACCACGAACAAAGACAGTCCAGGCGATAGGTAGGTCGGGGTTTTCCCTTGAAGGTAGAGAAGCGCACATAGAGCGCCAAATCGCCTCATATCCCTTGCACGGGAAGGTGAGGAGGGGAGGGTAGAAAATGATAGCATACAGCGAATTGTACAAAGTTCGTCTTTGCGCGGAAGGAGATATTGGACTTTTTTCTCGAGAAAGGTCTCGTAGAGGCCATACACAACTTCGTTCTCAATTCCAGACCCAATGGTAGTGCCATTGGCAGTAAGTCTAGGGAGCATCATGATGAAATGGCATGAAGTTGAGTGGAAAAAACGTACATTGAAAAGGAACGATCTGGGGAGAGCAGCTGGGTATAGTCTCCCTTGTCGACACAGGCATCAAGAATCTCACTGAGACTTTCGATGGCGTCTCGATAAGTCATTCCGGTGACATCCAACAGCGGTACCTCGGAGGCACGGAGGCCCCTGACAGCATCCTCGTACATCAACTCGGTGAAGTTGTCCAGGGTGTAGAGTCCGTCGGGAGGAATATCAGCAGCAGGAGTTACCCATTCAACTTCATTCCCCTGCCAGATAGCGAGAGGAAGCGAGCGGATTGCCGAAATTAGATGGGACTCTCCCTGAGCAACTGGAGCGGAGTGACGTGAACTTCTGAGCGATCGTAATTCGAGTCGAGGTTGCGTGGAAGGTGGAGTTGGAGGCTGAAAAAGGGAAGACACGCTGTGTTACACAAAGCCGAAGCTATCATCAATCTGAAAACTTACCCCAGATGGCACCATTTCCGTTTCTGTTTCTTCGTCATAAGCCGTACACCATTCGCCACACCATGAGCCATCGTTGGCACCAAATGAATAATCATTTGGGTGAAGATGAGCTACTTTGAGACCCTGGCAGCTGTGTATCTTGCCATTCTCTAGGTGACGGAGTGGGTTCATAATGGCTAAGTTATCTGTCAGAACCGATCAATGAAGATGGGAACAAGGCGAACCAAAATGTATGATTAGCCGGCACCGAGACTGAATGATTGTCCTCTCCATAGCGAATTTTTCCCTGGAAGCTGCAAGGGATTCAAGGGAAAGCTCAGAATCCACCGCATGGGGTCGAAGGCTGATATTACCACCGAAGCCAAACGTTCCGCGGTTTTGGAGACAAAGGAGAGTCAAATGGTGGCTCCAAGGTGGCACTGATTGATCAAACTTGTATTCTTGGGGAGAATCGATCATGCGTTCCTTGATAATGGTCATGAGGTCTACAACTTTAGTGGCAAGAGGGAGCTCCTCCTCATACAGGAGGTCAAGCCTCTGCAAGGTGGTAGTGAACGCGTTCGCATTAGTATAGTAGAAGTACCATTGGTGACTCCCCTAAGAAAAATATCAGAATGGAGAAGTCAAGTAACTAATAGGATATTGAATACATACGTTGGGGGGATATATTCTTACTTGTAGCCTCAAATTACCTTCGTCAATGCAATCATTGATTGTAACGACAGGGGCGTGAGCTAGAAGGCGAGATGAAGATCCCAACGAGCTTCCTGACGAGCTCGCGCCCCGCCCTCTTGTGCGTCTGCCGCGGCCGCCACGACTTGTACTGTCTCCACGGCGACTGTTGGCACCTCCACGTCGAGGTAATTGCAGGGTTTGAGGGTTATGTGCTGCACTGGACGCAAGGCGTGCGCTGTTTTGCGTCGAGGTGGAGGCAGCTGTTGGTGGCGCAAGGGAAGAGAAACCCAAAAAAGGTTGGAACGACGAGGGCTGGTTCATAGGCAGTGGCAGAAGTCGAGCGCTGGGATATACCTGTTGGATGGGCGGAGCAATGGAGCTGGCTGTACTTGTGGCAGGGGCAGCGCCCGTATCCAAGTGAGGAGGTGGTGTGACTTGCTGATTGGGGAGTGGAAGCGAGGTGACGGATGGAGGTGGATTGGGAGGACGATTGGTCGAGGAATTGGTAGACTGGGGATGTGCGAAAGGAACAGTGGTCGACTGAGACCCATTAGAAGGAGTGGCCGTAGACTCAGACGCGGCAGAAAGGATGGCGGCAGGCTGAGCAACAGGCTGAGATGCAGTGGATGGAGCTGAAGACTGAAGTCCAACTGCAAAAAGAAGATTCAGGCTAGATTGAGAAAGAAATGAAAGCACCTTACCTCCTGGGACCTGAAGGAGCGCTTGCAACATTTGAGCTGTGCGAAGCACCTCCGGTGAAAACTGATTCGAGGTGTTATCCTAGTATTAAAAAAGTCAAATTTTCGACCGCTGGGCGAAAGAGGCTGAATACCATTTTGTATATTTGAACGGTTAGAGCGGATATCGAGTACGAATTGCTGGGCGTCCGACACTAACAATCCCAGCCTTTTATACCCTTCCTCCATAACGATTTGTAATTAATTCGAGTCTAGAATGACGGAGAGGTGGTCCCGATTGTTGGTTTTGTCAATAGGAAAAATTATCCGGCTCCCATCGCCGCGAGGTGTGCTGGCGTATTGGTTACCGATGTCCCAGACTTTGCAAAAAATGTGGCAGCGCTGATCGGGAATGTTCCACTGCGCTTCCGAAATGGAGAACCCACAGGTAGCCGAGAAGAGGAAGGGGTGCAGGATGGATTGCAACTCCTGCTGTGCGACAAGTTGTACGATATGCCCAGGAGGTAGCGAGACGCTGAACAATGCTGCTTCTGAAGTTGGGAGCGTCTTCAAGAAGGATCCACTCCCATTTTAAGGCCGCGTTCTCCGTACTATCTAAGCCAATTTTGTCCACGCATCGGTCCCGGTTGTATGTTCCGCTGTAGCAGCATCTGACTAATCTATATGTTTATGTTGTGCTCTTGGTGCCGCGCGCTCACATGCGCTTTGCGGCCCAGAAGGCATTGGACCCACACAAGAAGTCTTGCAAAGTGGCGGTGGGAAATTTTGGAGATTTTGAAGAGATGATTCGATTTTTGGACGACGTTATGCATGTGTACCGGAAGCCCCGCCTCCTGTACTAGTCGCTCCTTCTAGCTGTGTACTTCAGTGCAATAACCATGTCCTCAACGGCCTGTTGAGGAAAACGACGTGAATATTGCCAAGCGACGCGGAATGCTACTTGGGATGGATCCAATTGTGATCCCATCAGCACGTTTGGTCCCAAAACGGGAAGAATACGTTTACGTTATTCCTCCTGGCTAAGACGGCAAAGACCATATATTGACGGGGGTTTGGTAACAAACATCCAAGTGGAGATCGTCTAATGGAGACTAGAGTGATGAGAATGAGGTCGCCAAAGATGACCTCATGTCAAGCAGTCCTGAAAAAACCGGCAATAAATTCTTCTGACCTTAATGGTCAAAAATAAAAACAAAACTGAAGATAGCGGATAGCGATGGACTCCAACAAAGATAGAGAGTCACTCAGATTCACTCAGAAGACCGGGTCAAATTGGCATGAACTCGCCGTTAAAAGGCTGAGACACTGGGCGCTATCGGCAAGCCACGCGGAGAGAATGAAGACTGTACCAGTTTTGTATGCGAGGTGTTGAAGATAGGTTCACGCGCTGCTCCTCTGCAATGTGTGAGTTAGGTTAGTGTGTGTACAAGAAAAGGGAGGAAAGGAAGGCAACGGACAGGGAGTTGGTGTAGAAGTCTTGAGAGTGGCTGTTCCAGTGAGGCGCACAAAGACACACGTCGACGAATATATAGTCGACCCGGCACGGAGTGAAGGAGAGCTCATCCCCATCATAATCGTGGTATATCTCCGTCAACACATTCACTGCATCAGGGTCGAAGGCAAGATTGGGCATGTCAACATACAACTGGTGGCCCAATGCGCGCTTGCCAAACTCTGTGGCACCTTCGTGAGATCTAGGCAATGGTGCGGTATATTCCATTCTGCAAAAGGATGCTTCCTTGTCATTCCGTTTGCCTGATTCAGTGATAGTGAATTTGAGGGACTCACTTGTTTTGGGAATTTATTGGGAGGAAATCAAGAGGAAATGGGAGTAGGACTCGGGGCTTGAGTGGAAGAATCCGATTATCTGGATTAACTGAGTCAATTTTATCAAGGTAGCTGATCATGGATTTCCTTGCAAAACGTGACTTACCCAGTGAGATTCTGTGCAGCCAAGTTATCCCGGTCATTCTCTGTATGCGTGCGACACGTGCCAGGTTCGGTGTCAAACGTGCTGAGTATAGTCGTTGGGAAGTTTGGGCTCGTGGAGGAAGGATTCCCACTACTTGATGAGGTCGAGGATAGCGTTTGAAGAGGTTGTCGAAGCATAGCGAGGCATCAGAGCGGAATGGGTCGACTGCGGTGACTGTTGGAGATTAGGTGACGGGGCATGGGAAGATGGAAGGAAGAACGTACTTTCGATGGGAAGCTTTGGACTCATGCCGGTTGTTTCCTAAGTCCATGCTAGATCAGACGGTCAAGTTGGTGATGGCGGGACAACCTGGGCGTAACTGGTGTAGTTTGGACATTTGTGCAGTGGCGGGTGCATTGCCAGATTGGCTGCGAAAAGAGTTCATAATTCCACAGAATGGCAACCCTTTGACATCTGAGTCATGCGTGCTACACAGAAGAGATACGCTGAAGGAGACTGAAATTGATAATGGAGTCCCGTTCGTGATGTTGACAACCAGTCTACTTCCCGAAAAGCGAAGAATACTGTCCATAGCGCCTGATGCAGATGGGCGGAGTATACATGGACCATGGTCAGTGTCTTCAGAAAATGTTGCTAGTGTTAGGTCAATCCCAATAATAACTTGAAAAATTCAACCCACCTCGAAAAGCTCTCCATCGACCTCCGCGGTCCCCACTCCTTGCGCGTGACTTCAGACATCCACGAAAATAGATATCCACGAGAAATTACATCTCCCAAATTAAATAGTTTCCACGGTTGATTATGTTCAAACGGTCGATTTCCAGGTTCCTTGCCCCCAACCAGAAGAGACTATGGGGTTCATGAGATGAAAGATGGCGAACATTCGTGCAGATGGGGCAAGTTTTTGTGAATTGTTTCTAATTTTCTCAAATAAACTCCGTATTATGTATACTATATGGGTGCAGGGTAAAGTATGAGGGTGCACAACCTCTTTAGCGGGGGTCCGTCCCCTTCAAGTTGAGCGGACTCATGCCCACCGCTTTTCCCGAAGACGTTACGCAAAACCTTTTGAACGAATTTCGCAACAGATTTTATCGCTTCCATTCTCAAGTTCAAGAGGCCATCGCCAATTCTGCAGATACGGTTGTTTTGGAGCGCTTAGGCGATGATCTAAACCAATTTCTAGCCCTTGTAAATGAAGTATCACGCATCCATATCCCACATCCATGAGATACTAATCATTTTTCTGATAGTATAGCGACGTCTTTCCACCAGATGAACTGGAATTACTTCAACTTAATCTGGCGACAATGCTTAACGATGTTCGCAATCAACACCAGCAGTCCATCGATGAATCTCATCATGGACATCCAGAAGTAGTTCAAGTTGTTTATGGAGAACGGGGACGACCGTCCTTTCGAATTGACCCGGACTTTCTTCGATGGGCGTACGCCTTGCGGAGTATAGCCAGCATTGCAGACTTCTTGGGAGTCAGCCGACCCGTTGTTCGCCGACAGCTTCTTGAATATGGAATTGCTGAACCCATGGAACAGCCCTATACACTCAGTTTCCAATATCAAAATGGTCTTGTAAATAGCTCTGATGATGATTTACTTGAGCCTTCTCCTCAAGACTCGGAGCTCAGGTATAATGATGATGATGACCGTGACCATTTCCTACCGAATCTAGATGCAGGCCTCGAAACTTCACCCGACTTGGCTTCATCCTCCATCACATCTTATACTGGTCCCATTTCGACCATCGCTGATGAACAGCTTGACGATCTACTCATTCGTCTCCGCCGTCACTTTCAACGAGCAGGGGTAACAATGATGCGCGGGATGCTCCTTCGTCTTGGGTACCGCATTCCTCGTCAACGTATTAGTGATTCTTTGCGACGAATCGACCCTGTGAGAAGGGTTTTCGAACGGATACGTATACGCCGCCGAGTATACAGTGTCCCAGGGCCCAATTCTCTGTGGCATCACGACGGCCAGCATGGTATGTTCAATAATACTAAGCATAGGTGTGTAGATCTATTCTTAAAGAGATCACAGGTTTGATTCGTTGGGGCATTGTAATACACGGCTTCATTGATGGCTATTCAAGACTCATCACAGCGCTTCGAGCGCATGATAACAATCGAGCAGAAACTGTGCTTATATTATTCTTAGCTGCCTGTGCCATCTACGGAGTGCCTTCTAGAGTGCGTGGTGATCATGGAGTTGAAAACTTGGCGGTAGCTGCTTGGATGGAAGAGCATGTTGGCCGACATCGTGGATCTTACATCTGGGGCAGGTGAGTAATTTAAAACAAGACTATCCAGGCAAAGTGACAATACCTTGTTCTTTGAAAATGATAGGAGTGTCCACAATGTTCGGATTGAGCGACTCTGGGTAGATGTTACCGCTCAAGTTGGTGCCTCTTGGGCTGGAATCTTCACCGAGCTGGAAATTCATCATGGTTTGGAAATCAACAATGCGCAGCACACTTGGCTCCTTCACCATCTATTCCTTGAGACAATCAATCAGCAGCTGGAATTCTTCTCACAGTCTTGGAATCAACATCAAATCCAGATTCGAGGGGGACCCAGTCGCTCACCCGCAGATATGTTCGGTTTCGGCATGTTCACGAACGGTATTCGAGGAAGCCGGCTGCCTATTCCTTCACAGGATGACAATATTCCAATTGAAGAGCTGGAAGTTTTTGGAACTGATTGGGAAGCGCTTCAAGATGATGCCATCCTGCGCTCACATCAGAGAAACAACCAAGAGGATGAAGGATCAGGGTCTTGGTTGGGTCGAGATGGTCCACCTGAACACTTGAATGAAGTGCCGGTGCATCCTCCGAATACAATCTTTTCACATGACAATCTAGTGTATCTGGATCAGTCTCTTTCGCACCTAGCAGGGATGGCGGAACCTGCAAATGTTATAGCTTTGTGGACGCAGGCATTAGCAATTTCTCGAATGTTGTACCCCTCATACTTTTGAAAATTTGTATCTGTTATACTAGAATAGCATTGGTAGCTCTTTTTTGTTTCAAATGCACTCCGAGTCACTGTTCAATTTATCCAGGCCTGGGAGGCATGGAATATTCAAAATGAAGATGACGCAGGAGGTTCCATAATTGGAACATCATATCCTAGACATTAAGTACCACGGAAGAGTGACCCACCTATGCCGTCATAAAGGCTCCTATTGAAAAGATTTTTACAGTTCAGACTAGGAGCCATCCGTGTGATGCATGGATCTTAGAATATTGATTGAGCTCTTGCAACCTGAACATACAATATACACCCTTGCGTCTAGTTTGTTAAATTAAAACTCTGTTTTCATACAACCAATGAAAGGACTTGAATAGTCGCGACGATCACATGGACATACCTAGAGAGGAGGCGCAGGCGGAACTCCCTTAGGGAAATAATTGTCTGTTTAACTTCCACCTCGACGACTTCTCTCTAGGTGAGCATTTCTGTTTGTCAGAGGGAATCTCCTCCTATGACGGCGTAACTCTAGATTGGCGTGACTTAGAGTACACTTTTAAATCTACACTAGAACTCGCGTTCATCGGACAAGTCCTCATCGTATCAACCCCTATTAAAGTCATATGAGTGCAAATGCCGAGCAGTCCACCGCTCCAAGCTCCAACCCGTCTGGTCGATCGAAGACAAAGCGGACCTCCCAAGCTGAATCTGAGCGTCCTTCTTAATCTTCCTGAACATGATCTCTGACGATCAATCTTTACAGGAGTATCCTTGTGTGTCTCTTCTTTCCGTTTGAACGGTCTATAGTTTCATTGGGCATTCTCTGTCAAGGTTGAAGTCTTATTCAATGTAAGCTACACTGGCCCTTGGTCTTTTTCTGGCTGACCCGTACATCCGTCGTAGGGATTGACAGCGTTGCTTGTTCAAGGGTATGTATGTCGACTCTTTTCTTGTCCATCCTCCTGACTATGGGTGCGGTTCAGTTTTTTGACACTCAGAGTCTGGCGACGTAAGTTTCCTATTCGAGAACTGCGATGTATGTGAAATTCTTCACTCACTGTATTCACAGTGGGCAACGGAAACATATAGCTGACGGGTATAGTCATGAGTGATGATACATCAAATCTATCCCTCGCCATTGAATGTTTGGGCTTGTGTTTTAGGTTCTTTTGGTTGCAGCTGAATTTGGTGAGAATCAACTATTTCTTCGTTCACCCTCGGTCTGACATTTCCAAGGTTGCGTCGTTGGCGCATCATTGTATTAGTGCTTCCTCGTCGAATAAGCTTTACCCAATGTATATCGATCAGCCTTTGGCGCCTTGTCGTACGCCTCCCTTTTGGTCATCAGTTCCAAAAGCTGAACTACCGTGTCTAGACTTCAATTGAAAACTTTTGTTGAACTTCAGCAACTCAAGGTATGTCTGTCTTTCTGATTTGTGAGGTAACTTGTCTCCGACATTTGCGCAGTATCTACCGATCTCTGTCAACGCTCTTGCAACATCAGGGGATGTTTTTATTGTATTGATCTTGTGCACTCTACTTGATCGATCACGCTTTATTCACGCTCTTTCTATCGTTCCATTGTGCCTCATTTAGCCCGCTGCTGGCTCGTCCAGATGTCCCGTTCATAATTCCACAGAATGGCAACCCTTTGACATCTGAGTCATGCGTCCTGCACAGAAGAGATACGCTGAAGGAGACTGAAATTGATAATGGAGTCCCGTTCGTGATGTTGACAACCAGTCTACTTCCCGAAAAGCGAAGAATACTGTCCATAGCGCCTGATGCAGATGGGCGGAGTATACATGGACCATGGTCAGTGTCTTCAGAAAATGTTGCTAGTGTTAGGTCAATCCCAATAATAACTTGAAAAATTCAACCCACCTCGAAAAGCTCTCCATCGACCTCCGCGGTCCCCACTCCTTGCGCGTGACTTCAGACATCCACGAAAATAGACATCCACGAGAAATCACATCTCCCAAATTAAATAGTTTCCACGGTTGATTATGTTCATACGGTCGATTTCCAGGTTCCTTGCCCCCAACCAGAAGAGACTATGGGGTTCATGAGATGAAAAATGGCGAACATTCGTGCAGATGGGGCAAGTTTTTGTGAATTGTTTCTAATTTTCTCAAATAAAACCCGTATTATGTCTACTATATGGGTGCAGGGTAAAGCATGAGGGTGCACAACCTCTTTAGCGGGGGTCCGTCCCCTTCAAGTTGAGCGGACTCATGTCCACCGCTTTTCCCGAAGACGTTACGCAAAACCTTTAGAACGAATTTCGCAACAGATTTTATCGCTTCCATTCTCAAGTTCAAGAGGCCATCGCCAATTCTGCAGATACGCTTGTTTTGGAGCGCTTAGGCTGAAGTATCACGCATCCATATCCCACAACCATGAGATACTAAGTAATCATTTTTCTGATAGTCTAGCGACGTCTTTCCACCAGATGAACTGGAATTAATTCAACTTAATCTGGCGACAATGCTTAACGATGTTCGCCATCAACACCAGCAGTCCATCGATGAATCTCATCATGGACATCCAGAAATAGTTCAAGTTGTTTATGGAGAACGGGGACGACCGTCCTTTCGAATTGACCCGGACTTTCTTCGATGGGCGTACGCCTTGCGGAGTATAGCCAGCATTGCAGACTTCTTGGGAGTCAGCCGACCCGTTGTTCGCCGACAGCTTCTTGAATATGGAATTGCTGAACTCATGGAACAGCCCTATACACTCAGTTTCCAATATCGAAATGGTCTGTAAATAGCTCTGATGATGATTTACTTGAGCCTTCTCCTCAAGACTCAGAGCTCAGGTATGATAATGACCTCTATGTGATTCGGTCGCGCGTAGGGCGTTTGTGTAGTTGTTCTAATGGATTTGTTTTCTAACGGTAACAGTAGTTT
>JAGGAW010008780.1:0-13445 GCA_017657375.1 Termitomyces sp. T27 | reverse complement strand
CACCAATTGCTAACAATTCCATGTCCAGCTATGTATTCTCAGCCAGTACTTCTGATCGGTTCATTACAAGCCTCCTGGTGTCAATCTTCTCAAGAAGTCCCTTCTCTTAGTAAGCTCTACCATCGGCCAGTATAAATACGGAATATGATCATATCACCAGTCACTATAACCGATATCGTGGTCGGGGAAAGCCTAGAATGAACATTGCCTTCTGATGTAGATCTTCTACATATTTTGGTTCAGTTCCTTGAGAAGTCCTGATTTCCTCATCCTCTCTCCCAAGCTCCACCATATGCAGTATAATATACGGAACACAATTATATCACCAATCACCATAATTGATATCGGGAAAGGGTAAACTAAACCGAGAATGAACTTCTTCTGATGTCGACCTTCTATTTCTGTTCCATGAGAGGTTCCACTCCTCTCTCAAGCTCCACCATAGGTGAGTATAAATACATGAAACACATCCATCACTAATCACTATAACTAATATCGCGGTTAGGGAAGATTAAATTGAATTTAGTAGAATATCTCAACACTGTATATTACTTAGGGAGGGCCGACTCGGACATATGGGAAAGGAAAGGTGATATTGAATGGATGTTATTATGATTCTACAGCAGGTATGCCCATCTTCCTGAGATAACAGTGATGCTCATTTGTTACAATGCCCTGGATACTATTGATACACATATAATTTAACACTGATTAATACTCCAAATTGAGAGCCTGAGTGTTTTCAGTCGATGCTGATTTCATGGAGTACTTGTCTTGTAAGTATGGGGTCAATACAAGGCATGTAATTAGACCTAAATGGAGAAACAAACAAATAAACAAACAAGTTCGGACTCGGAGTGTATAGTCAGTATATATGTAGCTAGAACCTTCGCTCCACTCTACTACCTTCTCACCCCCATTACACGGTCTATTATCTGCATCAATCATGACCCCAGAGGATCGACAAACTATCCAGATGATAGGACAGAATCTGATTGGGGACTGGGTTGTTTTTCCGGCAGTTGTCTACCTTTTCTATGGTCTACCTTTTTCTTTCGATGTTGACAACCAGTGCTAATTGCTCCACAGGTTTACTGATGCCAATTGCAGTCATGGCTGCTTACTCTTCTGCTCAGTGGGACAGGTTGCATAGTAATAAGATACACTCATCCTGATTCACTATGTCTACTAGGCATCAGACTCAAACTTGGATGTCCAGATGTCAACTACTAGTCATTTGCCTGGGGATGAGTGCACTCAGTGGAAATCTGGCGGTCAATATTGCAATTTCGATTACTGATCGTCAATATTTCCAAAACGAGATTACGTCTCTTTCCCAACGTGTCGACCAAGTCACCATTATACAGAACAAATGGAATATAGCCCGAGTATGGCTTGAATTCATCCCAGCAAGTTTTCCACTTCCACAATTAACCATCTGTAGTTGACCATGTTCATTTAGCCCGTAATCAATGACGCCTTCATTATATGGCGTGCATGGGTTGTCTTTGAAAGACGACGTTGGGCACTGTATATTTGCATATTCCTCTGTCTGTCCACTCTTGGTATGTGACATGCATGAGCGCTGACCAGTAGTGTATGAACTGATACACCAAACAGCTATTACTGTTTCCTTTTTGACAATCTTCTCGAACCCTGATTTTTCCGTGGCAGTTGCTCTCGTTGATGTTGCAACTTTGGGTGACCTCGATGGCGCAATTCCCATTGCATCATTTGCCACTAACTTTGTCGCAACATCCTTCATTGGTTGGACATTGTGGTATGATCACCTTGATTTCTTGAGGATTCATTCAATTACTTTGAATTCTACGATGACAGGAGACATGTGAAATTCTTACGAACAAATGTTGACAGCCAACAACACCAATCATTTAGATTGTGGCACATTTTATATCTTTTGGTTGATGCCGGAGCTGTCTATGCTGTACTCCAGGTGAGATTTAAAAAGTTCTGTATGTATGTATGTGTAAGGATTAATGGCTGGGCTTGTAGTTGCTCTATCTTACAATGGGATTTACCATCAAGTCTGATCAATATGCTGCCAACGAGGCTGAGAATGTGGTCTATATAATGTATTGGACCATCTCAGTATGTGTTTTCTTTTCCTGAAAATTTCCATGTACTTATTCTCTGCAGCTTGTCTACCCAGCATTGACAATTGCCTTGATCCGTGGGCCATTTTCAGTTGCAAGTGTGCATGAGACTGTAAATGCACTCCAAATTACTTCACTGGGTGCCTGATCAGATGTTATTTTATGTTAATTTCACTGAAATCTTTGACACCTGTACTCAATTTCTTTATCTACATATTTATTTCATCATATCATTATCCTATTTCTGGCAATTGAGGACTCAGGAGATGCAATGGTAGTTATGTACAGACAGCATTTTTATTGATGTGTATATTGAGGAAGGTAACGAGGTGGGACTGTCATAGTGATGAGGGCATGAGAAAAAAGAAACACGCTCGATCAAACCACGTCTGGGTCAAACGAGGACGCATCGACTAGACCAGGACTCTGAACCTTGAATCGAGAGTAAGAGCACTTGATTCGCTGAGTTGACAAGACGTTGGTGGCAGGGAGGGAGGGTGATAATTCGTGGTTGTCTGATAAAAAGGTGTTTAAAATGTGCAGTGGTGACATGTAATCCTCGCATCCTGGCAGGAATGGAAATGTAAAAGTTGTTTAGATCCACTGCGGATTGAGTGTAATTTCGACCTCGGGTCGAACGGGTGCGCTGGAATCATTCGTTGTACGGAACGACATCCTGGACATGGGTGCTATATGGTAACTTGGCTAAAAGACCCGTGAGAAGGAGAATGACAGAGAATGAGCATATCATACTTGGATGGGTGTCGAGGAGGATCATGGGAAAGAGTGGTAGAAGTATATTCGATCATGATCTCGAGTGCTGTATATAGTAAAATAAAAGAACAGGCGCAGCAGTTATTCAATGTCCAGATCCCGAGTCGAACGGGCATTCCGGAGATACAATGTGCGAGAGCCTGAGTGTATGATGGCACTACGTCCAGACTATCTGAGCCATGATGAGGATAGTGTTTGAAGCCCTGGATATGGTGCTGAGGTGGTGGTATCGAGAGAGGTCATGTAGAACTGCCAGTCAGGCTCGAGTCAAAAAAATCAACAGCGCGCAATGTCCGGGGTTGAGTGTCAAGCGAGGATGGGTACGAGTCAATACTGGTGAGACGATGCGCTGGATGACTCGGAAGTACGTATTCGTTTTGGTCATGGCCCGTCGATTCTCGACGGATGTGTGTTGGTAGAGAGCGGAGATATCAAATCCAGATCAAATCCAAATTCTTGGTAGAATAGACAAGGCCGAGTCAGACGAGGTCCTTCTGATGGGCTAACAGGGTGTCTTGCGCCCGCGGACGGCTACGCTACAAGACCCATGAGTAATTCTTACGATCAAGGGAAGACGGAAGTTCGGGGATTTGATCGAGTCCACAATGACGTCACCGTCACACACGTCACAAAAACTGAACAAGGAGAATTGAGTGGTCCACTGGTCCAATTTCGAAGCCGACGTGTCGATGGTCCACCGCCCGGCTGACTCGCGTCTCCTCGCGAACCTCCTCACCCACGAGAAAGACTACGCCAAGTCTCTCAAATCCTTGCTTTCTCCCTCGCACGCTCTCTCGGCTTATGCCGCGGCCTGCACACCTCCGCTCTCGAATGTTTTGTTACAAGTCTCTACCGCGCTTGGAGGCGCAGACGAGGCACTGGGCCGGTACTCGGATGCGGTGGAGGGGTGTAGAGAGCAGTTGAAGAAGATTAAAGAGCTGGAAGAGGATGTAAGCCTTGTTATCAGGGACCGGGAGATTCTGTGCGTCCGACTCTAGAATTCAATTGGAAGTGTAACACTAATGTGACTTGATAGAGTGAATCGTCTTATAAAAGCCTCAAAGTCACATAAGAACCTCAAACCCTCGCACCGCGATTCACTTCAGCTCAATCTACCTGTACATACGGGAACGGGCTCAGCGTCGTCGCTCTCTCTTTCTTCTGGCTTTTCCTCGCCTTCTCCGTCTCAAGCGCAATCCATCTCGATAGGACACGCTGCACCCCCATCGAAACTCACCGCGGCTCAGGCAGAACTTCAAGCATGCGAGGCGACACTCGCGCAGAAGGAGCGGGCGCTACTGGTCGGGCGTGTGGAAGCGCTTAGAGAGGGACTTGGGGTGAGATGCAGAGCGTTAATGGAGTGTGGGTGGGTTTGGGCGGAGGTGGGGAAGGAGGCGATGAGGGCGCTGGAGGTGTTGCGAGATGGTGAGTTGTCTTTGTTCCGTTTGGTGATTTTGACTGATGGTTCATGTAGGACGCGCGTCGAGTCAGGAATATGGTGAGTTTCGTGGTCTTGTAGTTGGATGCTACCCATGCACCGGACATACTCTCTCTCGTTGGTTCATTTATTCATCGTGCTCGCGACTGGTTCCCTTTGCTTTCTGGTGCTCGCGTTAATTGACCCGGGGTAGCCTGGATCATATCACCTCCCCGTGTGCCGTTGCCATGTTCTTTTGTTGTCGTTTTATCCGCGTTGCGTGTTTATGCGCTCCACGCATTCACTCATGCGGCGTGCAGCCTTTTCATTTCCTTCCACACATCGCTTTTTTTTCTGCCTACCCTTCTCCCCTTCTCCCCAAACTTGCGCTAACGATCAATGTCTGTATTCCAGATCCTCAACAAAATCGACCATCATCGTACATAGCTGAGAAACCTCTCCCACTTCCACATGACCACCTACCATACAACCACGGTTCCCGATCTCCAGAGCCAGAATCACACACGTACTACATCCCTCCCGCCCACGCCATCTCAGATTCAGAACCTTTCCCCTCTTCACCATACAACCCCCGCCAGCCTGAGCACCGTCACGTCCTCCCGCGCCGCATAACCGAAGAAGAGCTCCGGCGCGCCTCGACCGACGAAGAGGGCGAGGCGGACGGGGACGGCGGATCTAGCATCGACGAGCAAGAGCCAGACCTCCGTGCCGTCGACAACCCGCGGTACTTTGCGCCCGACCCCCCGTCGTCGCCTGGGCACTCGCCGTTCAAGCTGGGTGGGCATCGGCATCGGGGGTCGTCGTCGAGCACGGGCGAGCAGACGCAGACGCCGGAACGGAGCCCGCGGAAGGGGAGGGGGCTGCTTGGGAGGAAGGGGTCTGTCTCTGGGAGCCCTAGCGCGAGCCCGAGCGCGAAAACGAGCGGGTTCTTTGGGAGCTTGAAGGGGCTGTTTGGGGGCGGTGCGGGCGGTGCGGGCGGGTCGCAGGGATCGAGGGCGTCGAGCCCGGCGTTTTATGAGGCTCCGGAGCCGGTGGTGAGGAGTGCGGCCGGAGGAGGGGGCGGGGGGCAGTTTGGGAGGAGGAGGGGGAAGGGGAGGGAGTGGGAGATGAGGACGGAGAGGAATTTGAGGGCGGTTGAGAGGGAGATGCGTGGGCCGTCTGCTTCGGCGGTGGAGGTGGGGGTTGGGGGGACGTCTGTGTATATGAGGGAGAGTGTGAGAGGGCGCGGGAGGGTCGCTAGTGATGCCGGCCCTGGTCCTGGTGCGAGTGCGAAAGATGCGGTGGTGGCGGGGGAGGGGACGAGGAAGTTGAGGAAGGGGAGGTCGCCGGGGCTTACTACGCCTGTGAGGAGGAAGAGGAGCTCGAGTGTTCCGCCGGCGGGGGCGGCAGAGGCAGCAGGGGGAGCGGGAGCGGGAGCGGGAGGGTTGTTCACGGGGACGGATATCGAAAGGAGGCATTTGGCTGCGCTTGAGCCGCGGGTTTCGTCGCCTCGTGCACCAACGCGGCCGATGTCGCCGGTACGGTTGACCGCGCAGCAACCACAACTACGGCCGCAATCACCACAGCAGCTGCAGCAGGCCACGCCAACGCCTTCGCCCTCTGCGGTGAAACGACAAAAGTCGGCGCGGAAGCCGCCGCCTTCGTCTCCGCATACGGAGCAGCGGAGGGGGGAGGTGGGCGTGAAGGAGGGGTACACGGTTACTGTCCTTGGGAGCTCGAATTCTCGTCCCGACGGCACGCTGAGCGGGAGCGGGAGCGGGAGTGGAGGGAGGAGGGCAAGCGTCTGTTCTCCGCCCCCGGCACAAGCGGCGCTGTCGAGGGATAATTCGGTCCGGAGCGCGGCGAGTGCGCCGCCTGCGCCTGGTTTGGGGCAGAAGAGGAAGATTAGGAAGGTGTCTGGGTCTGCGAAGGTGATGCCTTCGTTTGCGGGTGTTGTGGGAGGGGGGGGGGATGGTGTTGGTCAGTCTGGGCTGGCTGTGGGCGGGAGTGCGAGTGCGAGTGGGGAGAAGGGTGCGGGCCAGGAGCGGACAGGGATGGGGATGATGGTTCCGCGGGCCCCGCCGAGGGTCGGGGAGGTGCTGCAGAAGGAGAGGGAGGGTGAGGAGGGGGCGATGGCGACTGGGATGATGGAGGTGAGAGCGCCGGGGTCGGTGTTTGATAGGATTGAGGGGTTGCCTGTTGTGTCGGATGCGGGAGCTGTGTTTGGCGTCGGTGGAAGTGGAAGAGAACCAAGTCAGGCGCGGGGTGGGAGAGAGAGTCCTCTGTCCTCTGTGACGTCTGGGTCCGCGTCGGTCGAAGGGACGGGGAGGACGAGGCCTGCGGTGAGCCCGCTCAGGAGCGCGTTGAAGAATCCGAGTCGGACGCCGTCGCCTATGCCGCAGGCGCAGGTACGACCACCTCAAGCTGAGCCACGGCTGCAGATGGAGAACGAGGACAAGGAGAGGGAGCGGGGGCGGGGCCTGGGAGCTGTCGTTCCCTCTCTTTCTCCTTCGTCGACACCGGCACCTCCATCTACGCAAGGGGCACAGGCGGACGAAGCGTCGAGTGATTCAGGCGACGAGGAGTTTTTCGAGGCAGACGATGGGACGCAGGAGCGTCATGATTCACCACCACCACAGGCATCCGCACCGGCGCACGCGCAGAACGGAGCCGCAGTGGGCGCTGAGCCGAGGAGGAGGAAGAGCGTGCGCGTGTCGTTGAACCCTACGTTTAGCGCTACGCCGCCTGCGATTGAGTATGATGATAGGGATCCTTGGGCTCCTGCGAGTGCCGGCGGGTGGGCGAATGGGGGTCTAGCGCAAAGTGGAGGGGCGACATGGGAAGGGAAAGTGAAAGCGAAGGGGAAGGAGAGGGAGGTGGGTGATATGTGGGAGGATTCAAGCGAGGAAGATGTGGAGTATTCGAAAGCCAGGAATTTGTTGAGCCGGCTTGGGGGCTCAGGGAGGAAGGAGAAGGGTAAGGGACGAGGGTGAGGAGAAGTGTGGTGTTTTGCTTCGTTCTATGCATTTTCTCCGCTTGGCTTGCACTCGATTAGAATTTTCTTTTTCTGCTGGCTTGCATGTTGTTATTATCCCTGCGCTTCTCTTCCCTTATACTTGATCAATCCTACGTATTACTGTACTCGATAGCAACCTGTGTAATGTGTATGATTGCTTCTTGCGCACAAGTTGCGCACAAGCTCCTAGGCGCCTATTACCAAAAAAGGATTTTAATTACGTAATGCAAATGATCACGATTTTTGGCCTTGCATGTCTTTGTAATTGACACATTTTCGTGCGCGCCGCAACATCGACCAGGCTTGCCTTTTCTCCGCATTTCAGCGCTCTCTAGTGTCCATCCACCTCGGATAGTACTGGAGTGCCCCAATTTCTCCAAAAATTTGAAAGGAGACTCGTCGCGCACGGACCACCCCCAATTTATACGTTGAAACCAGCCGCAGAAGCAGGATGTCGGATAATGAGGCGTCACAGCAGATGAGGCAGGAGGATGTCAAGTCTGAGGAGGCGAATAACACGATCAACATTAAGGTCCGTTTGTCTGACTGCTTGTCTCTTCGCTCTTGCTCGGATGCGTTTTTGGGCGTCAAGTACCCACGCACTCCTAAATGCGGCCGTTGTCTGGCTGGCTAAGCGCGCGATGTAGATTGGAAGGCGATTTTGCTGAAATCTTGGTGTTTTCGTTTCGTTTGACAGGTCATGAGCTCGACGGGCGAGGAGGTGTTCTTCAAGATCAAACGCAGCACCAAGCTGAGCAAGCTCCAGGGCGCGTATGCGAACAAAGTTGGGAAGGATGTTAGCAGTATCCGGTGCGTGGTGTTTTTCTTGTCTCTCTTTAACGTCCAGCCCGAGACCTTCGCCTCTTCTACGTTCTGTGTTCGATGTTGACTGACTCATTATGGTTTAGATTCTTGTATGATGGTGCCCGGATAAGTGAGGACGATACACCTACGAGCCTTGAGATGGAAGACAACGGTTCGTCCCTCCACTCTCACCTACTCCCTCCTTCTGAACCCTCTCTACCATACTCTTTAGACACGATCGATGTCATGGTGGAACGTATGTCCCTCACTCTTATCTTTCCACCTCTTAACTGACAATACATCTCTGACTACGCAGAGGTCGGCGGCTCTGCATGAACCACGCATGTTCTCGTGTTTCCAAATGTCCTTCTTTCGTGCTTGCATCTTCAAACTGTTTATAATTCCTAATCGAAAGAATAAGACTTGTATCATCTCTATTCCGTATTCTACATCATATAACCCTTCTTCGACATCGCAAAATACAGTTTTCTTCTGCTTTCTTTTTCTTTGTGGTTTCTTCTAGCTTAGAAAGTGAATTGAGACTCTTGTTGTTCTATCAAGATTCAAGAAATGGCGTGCAGGTTTTGAATGATCGTAAGCTACATACCTAATATGAGACCTGACATGTTAACACTTTCTCATCCCAGACGATATTGACTTTGCTTCGGTACCTCCTTATCGAAGGCCAGACAAGTGCTAGCATCCTCCTCAAAATAGCATTCAACCTTTCAATTTCATTCATCTTCCCGACCAACGTACACCAGGTTTCCGCTCTATTCGATCGTGAAGCCACGACTGAGACTTTCCGTCCCGAAACGAGTCAGCTGTCTCGGAAATAAGGTCTGAGTTGACGATATGAAAGAAGCCAAGAAATTCCTTTTCATGGCCATGGTATGCATATTCTACTTCATCCTATTTGATTTCTACCCTTATGTTTCGAGCGTTCTCAAGATGGTAACTGTGTCTCCACTTACATGAGAAGCGGGGGGCCTTATCCCAGATGAGAGTTATTTATTCTGTTCATAATGATTGAAGTCCATACACTAGCCACTCAAGTCCTTTCCGACATCCTAGCTAATGCACAGTAACCCAGGTGTAAATTACTTGGGATAAATTACTGGATCAAAGTGTACGAAAGTCTAATAATAATTTACAGCTATACTTATACAGGCAGTCCTAATCAAACCCGGAAAGGGTTGATATATATATCACTAACTTGTCAGCTAACACTGATCGAGGTGAAGCTTGTGCGAAGCTCTTCTTCCTTCATTATCACGATACCGGTCTTGAACTTTTGCAACTTCTTGTGACCAATCTGTCTTCAAGCAAAGCCAGGTTCCAATGACAGAAAGATACAGTAATGCAAGACTTAAGCCGGTCCATAGGCCCAGAAGGCGCCAATGCCAGACGAACGTTAGGTAGATGCCGAATGGAAGGCCTTTGTTGAGAAGTTAACGGAGAAGTAAATGCTAGGAATCAGAGAACTTACCAAGGATGTAGAAGGCGCTGAAGAATGTGTGAATCGATCAGTTCTATAAAGGTAGATGAGTAATCTGACCTGATGTTCAACAGTGCGCTTGCGTACTGTAACCAAGGTCAAGGTCAGTCGTTGAAAACGGGTGAGTGAATCTATGTAGAACTCACTTGTCTTCCTGTAGCCCTTAGCAGCCCAGATGTGATGCAAGTGTTGCCCTCGACAATTTGGAATAGTGCAATGACAGGAATGATAGAGGTAACAAGCGTTACCACTTCTATATCATGACACCCCGTCAGTCATCGGATGACAGAGGGTGGAATTGTCCTTACCAGAGTCGTTGGAGAGTGCGCGTGCCAGCGGCTCACGTAGGAGCATGTATAAGAAGCTGCGAAAAAAATCAGAGGGTTGCCATGGGGTACAAGAGGCGATGACTGACCTGAGTGCAATCGAGATCATTAAGCCCAAGAAAAGCGATGCGTTGGCTGCTTCGCGGGCTCTACGAGCATCCATCGCACCTAAATGATGTCCGACACTGGAAAGAAGCGATCAAAGAGATGTCAAGAACTTGAATCTGACCAGTGCTTACCGTACACCTGCGGCACATGTCACTGCATAACCTATTTGATAGGTGGTAGAGGATAATGTAAGCAGAAGTGACTGGGAAGCCATAGACGCGGGTCCCAGACTGAAGATGGCTGATTAAAATCAGGAGGCTTCGAGAAATGAAGGCCTTTACAAGGCTGCAGCGAGAGCAAGAATTTCCCATGCCCACCATTCCGACGCCATTTGTCCTGAGATAAGTACAGGGTGAGAATGAAAGCGGGAGGAACATCGAATCAAACTGACCAATACCGTACAAGCCAAGTTGAGTCAATAAACCCAGATTGGTGAAAATTTCCGAGGAGATTGGGTACCACGCTGCGTCAGGTACCAAAAATATGCCATAAAGGATTGAAATGACAGCGACGAGCGTCCAAGATATTGCAACACTAATAGGGGCGCCAATGAATCCCAAGTTGAAGGGTTCGGGACCCCATACTTAAATCAAGATGAGCAATGACTATGTAGACGTCAATGACAGGGCAACTCCCACCTAAAAGGCTGTTCAGGAGCAGGTTAGTTGGTGCAACGATGAGCATTATTTGAGTCTGGACAGAGAAATGGCCTTTTACACTGTGGTTCAGATTCACGATCTCGGGCATTCGCTGACAATGCATTACCTTGAGCCTGGAAATAACGTCTATGATTGAATCAGATTTTATGCGAAAGTCTGCTCGAAAAAATTGCTAACCTTGTAATTTCCTTGAAGCCTGCGCCTATCATTTATTGGAACCGTCATCGGTCACGGTAATCAAGTGTACATGCAATTGATGGCGCTCACCCGGTAGTCCTAGAACGAGCCAACGCAGATATTGCCCAGATAATTTGGCAATCTCAGGGTCTTGATGAAGGTACAGCAGAAGAGATTCGGCGTGCAACCATACAACGAGAATCGGCTGCATGCAAGATGAGTAGGGCCCCCAAACTTTGTTCGGATCAGAAACAACAGCTCACAATCATTGAAATTAACAAGATAACCGCTTAATAGAGAGAAAGTGAACAGAGCCGTTTGGAGTGAGGTAGAACTATGCTTACCCATGCGTTGGGACCACAATGCCACGAGCTCTGGACGAGCAGAAGTATACGCCGAAGGAAGCATTGTGTCTAAGGCGCTTGATAGACCTCGGAGGAAACTTATGCCAGTCACGTTAGCTGTCATAGAGCCCAGACTGACAGCAGCAAGAGCGGGGGTGGAAATGTGTCCTACGAAAAGGACTGGAACAATAGAAAAACTGTATTCTAGAAGAAGGGATCTTTCAATGGATTAGCGCTCATTTGCCAAATAGGGAAAATAGAGGACCCTGGCACGAACCCGAGGATGGGCGATGCAGATTGACGGATGACGCGCATCTCTTGCCAAAATATGGCCATAGAAGACGGTTCAATGTCGTTCGAACAGTCGGTTTTTCTGAAGATCAGAGGCGTAGTTTCCTCTGTTCTGCTGCGGTGGTCATGGTAAACTGTCTCGAGCATTGCTGAACGTTATCTGCAGTATCTACTACCGTCCAAAGACACAAGGTGTGTGGGGGGGAATTGACATCTCGAATGTGGAATGTTGCTTTTTATTGGGGAGCTTATTGGACAGCTCGCTTGATCTCGCAACAGACTCTACATACACTCCTGGACCCACAAAGCCAAAACAGAAACTACACAACCTTGGCCCAATATTGTGCTTGTTGATCTGGTTGCACACTGCGAATACCTTTCAGAACGAAAGTCAATATCCATACAGAAAGTTCTACACTCAAACAGGGTGTCCATACATACCTATGTAGGACAAATTGGTGACCATACATGGTATGATCACTCCAAATTGTCCGAGTCTACGGTCACTAAATGTTTGGTGACCATCTTGGGATGTCCTCATTATGTCCCGCTTCGGAGAGAAGATCTTTCTAGTTGTCATTGTTAACCATATATGGTCGGCGCCGACTCGGCGTCAAGGGTTGGCCAGCGCCCACTTCCACTCCTCAAGGCAAATATGGACACGTCGAACAGGCGATAATCGGCGGAAGGCAGATAAGTACCAATCATGATAAGTAAACACGGCATGTCGTATTTCAATGAGTTAATTCTGAGGGGCGATCTAGAGGAACATTAATCATAAGACACATAAGCCGAACTAGGAATATCGTCTGCTCTTTTAGCAACGGTCGAGATGTAAGGATCCATTCAAGAGGGGAGTGCGTGCAAGAGCGAAAGGGGGTGAAAGCAGAGATTTGAGTGACTTGGCATAGCCTCACGTTCTGTGAGAGGGTGCTTATGCAAGCCTAGCAAGATGTATTATCGCAGTGGTTGGTTGGTTTCACCGGTGCTAAACCGGCGCGGTCTGCGCAAGAACAGAGAGCTATTGTATGTTCGGCAAATGTTCTGGTGAGTGCTCGGATGTGTCGGCACGTGGCAAAGCGTGGTAAGTTTTCGTGACGCGTGTCATTTTGATCTCGATTCAAAACTAGCGGTTGGCGGTCACACGCCAACTCGAACAACCTTGCGTCATGTGATAATTGCGGCAACGACTGGTAATCAACCGACGGTATGCAATTACAGTGTATTCTCTTGTATTCGCTGAGGTATTACTTCAAAAGCAGCGAAAAACTGCTCATTAAGCAAATACGTGTACTTGATATCTTTAAGATACCTTTGTCAAGATTCTATTCAGTGTTTCCTGGGTAAATTTTTTTGTAGGAGGGGGAAAGGCAAAACCTCTGAGGTCAAAAGATGGAGATGTTGAATGGGAGGTCACTGAGCATGCAGCACCTCTGCCTGCCCAGGCACATTGTTTTCTTGTGAAGTTGGTCCAGGTTGATACTCAAGAGAAACAAAATGCTATCTTGGACTGTACCCAGGCAATTGAGAAGGATTTCAGTCAAACAGTTGACTTCAGACCTCCGGTTCTCAATACTGCCTCTTCAATGGCTTCCAGTGTGTTGACCTAGATAGGCCTCCTGTCATTGCTTTCTGTTCATCATGTGTTTTTGTGGACTTGCTTCGTCAGAACTCGCATACAGCCTCAGTTGCTTCTTGTCCTTCGACGTGCACCTGAGGCTGTAAGTCCACTCATTTTTCCATCCTTACCTAGACCTATGACTTATAGCATCGTGTAGCATTCATTTCTTTCTTGTGCTCATCATAGGTACATCAACATAGTTGCTTCTTGTCCTTCGACGTGCACCTGAGGCTCATTCATTTCTTTCTTGTGCTCATCATAGGTCCAGGTCCATCAGGTTATGGGTTCTCCTTTGT